>CAUYQG010006059.1:0-26038 GCA_963574415.1 Tarsius wallacei
TCATTTATAATAAGCCTGGGATCAATTACATCTTGATGAGCCATAAATTCAGTCAGCGTTTTAGAGTAGGTTTCCAGAGACTTTTCGTGACTTTGTCATTTCGAGATGTTGCCAGAAGACACACACACACACACACACACACACACACACTCACTCACTCACACTCACTCAGGTATACAAACATGTTCCTCTCGACTTGCCTTATTTGTGGTAGACTTGGCAGAAGAGTGAGAGAGCTGCAGACTGATCAAGAACACATGGGAGGAGGTGGAGAAATTAGAACCCTCACGTGCTGCTGGTGTGAAGGTAAAATGGCGCAGCTGCTTTGGAAAACAGTTTGGCAGTTAGGTTTAACTCTTGGAGTCAACTCAACAAGTCAAACATAGAGTCACCCAACTGACCCAGCAAGTCTGTTCCACGTTCTATAGCCAAAAGAGCTGAAAACAGTTAACACAGTAACTTGAGCACAAATGTTCACTGCAACATTATTCAAAACAGCCCAAAGGAAACAACTCAAATGTCCACCAGCTTATGAACAGATAAACAAATGTGCTAGATCCATACAGTGGAATATCTGTTCAGCTATAAAAAGGTATGAAGTACTGAAACAGGCTAGAATGTTGCTAAGTGGAAAAAAGTCAGACAGAAGGCTACATCATGTATGATTCCATTTATATAAAATGTCCAGAATAGGCACATCTATATAGACAGAAAGCAGATTGGTGGTTTCCAGAGGATGGGAGAAGAGGGGGCTGGGGAGTCACTGCTGGTGGGTGTGGGGTTTCTTTTTGGGGTGATGAAAATGTTCTAGAATTATGTAGTAGGGGTGACAGCACAGCCTTGTGCATAGACTAAAAACACTGAATAGTACAATGCAAAAGGATAGATTTTATGACATATATCTCAACAAATATGACATACATACCTACATGTGTGTGGATATGAAGCATGAATGAGGACTAAACCTTTGTTGTCATGAAGAATAACACATGTTGTCATGAAGAGGAGGTGACTTGTGGTGGGGTGGTAGGAAGAAAATGTGGAAAAATAAACCATTCTGTTAGAGAGTCACCATGCAGTCACCTGTCCAAGTTCTGAAAGTCTTGCAAAAAATGAAAACTTACTTAGTATTGTTGAGCTAACATCTGTCAAACATTTCAGCATGAAAAACATTTATTCAAAGCATCCGAGGTAATCTGATCCTGCAAGTTTGAGCACCAAACTTTGAGTAGCATTTTTATAGATTAAACAAATCCTGTACCTTAAGTGGGTAAATTTTATGGCATGCCAAGTATATCTCAGTAAAGATGCTAAAAGAGTTGGTATAGAGATGGCACTGAAATGTGAGTTTTAGCCTGGCACAGTGGCTCACGCCTGTAATCCCAGCACTTTGGGAGGTGGAGGCGAGAGGATTGCCTGAGCCCAGGAGCTCGAGACCAGCCTGGGCAGCTTGGCAAGATACCATCTCTAAAATAAATAAAAAAATTAGCTGGGCATAGTGGCACGCGCCTGTAGTTCCAGCTACTTGTAAGGCTGAGGCGGAAGGATCAGCCAGCAGGTCAAGACTGCAGTGGCCGTGAGTGTGCCACTGCACTCTAACCTGGGCGACAGAGTAAGACTCTGACTCAAAAAAAAAAAAAAAAAAGTGAATTTTAGTGGTTTTGTTAATGAAGAGACAATGCTCTGTAAGGAAATTGGTTCAATTATTTCTTCATCTGTGAAATGTGTCACTCTCTTGTGTACCACCTTGGGCTGAGGTGAAAATGAGATTATGTATTCTTTTCCAATTTGTGTTCTGTGGGTAAAAACATGTTGCCTTAAAAAAAGTCCATGGCCGGCTAAGTTTGGGAGACTCAGTTAAATAGCTCATAGTCCAGATTGATGGTTAGGTCATTATTCTTTTTTTTTTTTTTGAGTTGGAGTTTCACTCTGTCGCCCAGACTGGAGTGCAGTGGCCGCTCCCGGCCACTGCAGCCTTGACCTGCTGGGCTCCGGCGATCCTTCTGCGTCAGCCTTCCAAGTAGCTGGAACTACAGGTGCGCGCTACCATGCCCGGCTGATTTTTTTGATTTATTGTAGAGATGAGGTCTCGCCAAGTTGCCCAGTTGGGTCTCGAACTTGCGGGCTCAGGCAATCCACTCACCTCAGCCTCCCAAAGGTGCAGGATTACAGGCTGAGCCACCGAGCCTGGCTAGGTCATTATTCTTGACTTGAAGCCTAACAGAAGTCTATAAGTAAAAAATCAATTAAATATGAGATTATTTTTTCTTTTTCTTTTTTTGAGTTAGAGTCTTACTCTGTTATCCAGGCTGGAGTGCAGGGGCATGCTCATGGTCACCGCAGTCTTGACCTGCTGGGCTCAGGCGATCCATCCACCTTAGCCTCCCATGTAGTTGGGACTACAGGAGTATGTCACCACACCTGGCTATTTTTTTTTTGTAGCTATGAGGTCTCACTATGTTGCCCAGGCTGGCCTCGAAATCACGGGTTCAAGCAGTCCTCTTGCCTTAAGTGCGGAGGTTACAGGCGTGAACCACCACACCTGGCTCCTTTATCACTATCTTTATTTGAAACTTTTGTAATTAACCACATGTTTTCTTATATTATATTAGCAGTTTACACTTTGGAGTTGTTTTTTCTTTTATTATTTTCTTTTTATTTTTTGAGTTGGAGTCTCACTCCGTCACCCAGGCTGGAGTGCAGTGGCATGCTCATGGCCACCGCAGCCTCTACCTGCTGGGCTCAGGTGATCCTTCTACCTCAGCCTTCCAAATAGCTGGAACCACAGACATGTGCAACAATGCCCGGCTGATTTTTTGATTTATAGAGACGAGGTCTTGCCCTGCTGCTCAAGCTGTTCTCGAACCCCTGAGCTCAGGCAGTCCTCTTGCTTCCCAAAGTCCTGGTTACAGGTGTGAGCCACTGTGCCCAGCTTGGAGTTTTTTTCTTGTGTTTTTACTTTTGGCTGAAAAGCATTTCTCCCCTGCTTTTCTTTAATGCTCTGTTTTCTTTAGTGGTCTATTATTTTTGATAACTTATACTCTATTTTTCTCCTTTTCCTAGAACTTTTTTTGTTGAGTTAAACCTCTCAAGATTGAATATATTACTAATGTGATATTGAGAATGCATGTATATAGTTTTCTTTGTATGTGTGTGTTGGAGTCTCGCTGTCACCCAGACTGGAGTGCAGTGGCACGCTCATGGTCACCGCAGCCTCCACCTGCTGGGCTCAGGTGATCCTTCTGCCTCAGCCTTCCAAGTAGCTGGGACCACAGATGAGTGCCCCCATGTCTGGTTAATTTTTTAGATATGTTGTAGATACGAGGTCTCACCAAGTTGCTCAGGCTGGTCTCGAGCCTCTGAGCTCAGGCAGTCCTTTCAGCTTTGCCTCCCAAAGTGCTGAGATTATAAGCATGAGCCACCTCGCCTGGCCAAAATGCATGCTTATAGTTTTAAGACATCTTTCCAGGACTTTACTATAATTTTTCCTTTATTTCATTTCAGATGAGGTGGAGGACCATGCTGCTACAATATTGTTTTCTCTTGGTGACATGTCTACTTACTGCTCTTGAATCTGTGCCTATAGACGTAGACAAGACAAAAGTCCAAAATACTCACACTGTGGAAAGTGCAAAGATAGAACCACCAGTAAGTGAAATGAAGTGGAATGGGAGGAATTAAATGAAGTGAGTCATAATTATAACTAAGTGAAATGAGATGAGATGAAATTATAACCAAGATATTGCTAATATTTATTACCTATAAAATTGTACATTCAGGAACAATTTCTGCAATAGCAGTGAAAAGGGTATTAGGCAAGCATATGCTGTTTAACATTAGACAATGTTTGTGTAGTGTATTTAATTTGTTAAATAGTATAATACATAGAAGATTTAATTATAATACATTTCCAGGGTAGAACTAACCAGTCAAGAAAATACTGTGTCTTATTCAAAGGAGAGGCAGATGATAATGGGGAGAAACCACTTGATATGAATGGTTAAATCTTCATTGCATACATTATATAGAAAATCTGCCTTTATGTAACAATGAAAGATGATATTGGTTCTGATACAGAACTATTTGTGAAATAGATCTTTTTGACTTTGACTATCGGAACTATCAAAGTAGATATGTCTCAAAACTATTTTGCTAGAAATTGTTTTTCAGGATTGAGATCTTTAGATTCAGACAAGAAAAAACTTTCAGAAGCATTACTGTTTGTTTCTTAATTTGAAGGATACCGGACTTTATTATGATACTTATCTCAAGCAAGTGATTGATGTGCTGGAAACAGACCAACATTTCAGAGAAAAGCTCCAGAAGGCAGACATAGAAGAAATAAAGGTAAATGTAATTAAGTAATTATACTTTTAAAACTTTAACTTTCTTTTAGAGATGGTGGTCTCACTATATTGCCCAGGCTGGTCTCGAACTCCCGGGCTCAAGCAGTCCTCCTGCCTTAGCCTCCTGAGTATCTGGTACTACAGGCATGAGCTATTGCGTCTGCATTTAAATAATTATTTAACAAACATTTCAGCATGCCAGGCACTGACCTGAGTATTGGGGATACAAAATGAGATTTATTTCCAGCCCTCAAGAGAAAATCTTATCCAGAAATAGATGATTAGGATGGATTACATGATGTGTACGTAATATATTCTAGAAATACAGAGGACAGACATGTAATCTAGTATGGAGTAGTGGGGAAGGGTGGGGAGTCCTTCCTCCGGGTAGAGAGTATGCCAGAGCTTAAAGATGTAACTGAGAAAAGGAGAGGGGCTGGGAGGCAACCCAGACAAAGGTGCAAGGGTACAGAGACAAGGGACGTACAGGGAGCCAGAAGTGGTAATTGATGCTGGCTCTCAGAATGGGAAGTGGAGACCACAAGTGGCCAAAGGATGAGGTTGGAAAGAGTCACAGATGACTGAGGACTCTGTGTATCATGTTGAGGGACCTGGGTCAGCAGGAAGCCCTTCAGAGATTTAGAAGAGGTTAGGTTCTGGTGTTTTCATCGGGTCCGGATTAACAGAAGTGATAATAGGCTACATCTTATGTCAATAGGTGAGATTTAACCATTTGCCTCTGTCCTATAAACCCTATTAGACATAATCCTAGCTGTAGGTATCTCCCTCCCTAGTACTCATAATAGGAAATGGAGTTGTAGGCTGAACGCGCTAGCTCACGTACTTTGGGAGGCCGAGGCAGGAGGCTCGCTTGAGCCCAGGAGTTCAAGACCAGCCTACAAAAAAATACAAAAATTAGCCGGGCATGGTGGCACACACCTGTAGTTGCAGTTACTTACGAGGCGGAATCAGAATAAGAAAACAGTGTTGCTGGACTCATTCTGGGTTGAGCATCCTTTTTATTTTATTTTTTTATTTGTAGATGAGAAAATATAGTTTATTTAGAAAGTAAATTAGAGAGAAGAGAGAGACCAAAGCTTAGAAAACATGGCGGCGGCCATAACTCAAAGAGCACATGATCATACCAGAGTTTAGTAAAACAATGGCCCATTTATTTTAGTCTCTATCCTTGGTATGAGCTTCTTTGAAGACTGACTCCCAGTAGGTTGTGGTGCCTGTTGGAGCTTGAGTAGGACTTGTGTAGTTTCTGCTTGGAAGCCATGAACTGTTCTGGGGAAAAGGTGATGGTATTATGGGGATAATTCCCCTGAATTGTCTTTAAGATTGATCTGGCTCTTCCTCTGGAGAATTCATTTGATCACAATTTAAAAAAAAATTAGATGGGCGTAGTGGTGCATGGTTGTGGTTCTAGCTACTTGGAAGGTTGAGGTGAAAGGATCGCCTGAGCCCAGCAAGTCGAGGCTGCAGTGATGGTGAGCGTGCCACTGCACCCTAGCCTGGGCAACAGAGTAAGACTCTTACTCAAAAACAAAAAACAAAAACAAAAAAGTAGACAATAATACCCAAGCTAACCAAATCATCACATGGCCAGGCAAAGATTCTTGTGTCAGAAAAAAATGACAAAAAATGTCAGAAGTTTGCCCTTTCCTTTTCAGTCAGGCATTTTGAAAGGAGAATCACACTGCATTTCTTCACTTCCCAGACATTCTGGAACTGGAGTGACCATGGCTCTGCCCTAGCTGTTCTACTGAATGTGCTTTCTCATGGAGTGTGTCCGTGACTTTTTTTTTTTTTTTTTTTGAGTCAGAGTCTCACTCTGTGTCTCAGACTGGAGTGCAGCGGCACAATCATGACTACCACAGCAACCCTTCTGCCTCAGCCTCCTGAGTAGCTGGAACTACAAGTGTGTACCACCACACCTGGCTAATTTTTTGCTTTGTTGTAGAGACAAGATCTTGCCAGTTCGCCTGGGCTGGTCTTGAACCCTTGGACTCAAGCAATCCTCTTGCCTCTGCCTTTCCAAGTGCTGGGATTACAGGTGTAGGCCCTGCACCCGGCCCCATGACTTTTTAATTTGCCAAATCCAGTGAATACTGAGCACCTTTCATTCTTCATTTTACTGGGCTCCTTTATTTTAACTCAATAGTTCTCAGATTTTAGAACTTGTTAAAACACAAATCTGAGACCTTCCTCCAGAGTTTTCGAGTTAGCAAGTCGAGGACCTATACTTCTAAAGTTCCCAGGTGATGCTGACACTTCTAGTTGGGACCTCGCTTTGACAACCATTGTTCTATCTGGTAATAATGACTGTTTTCTCCTTGAAATATACTGCTCTTTTTTGCTTCTGTAACAGTATATTCTTAGTTCTCTGCTAATCACTCATCTGCACAAAAAGTAATCCAAGGAGACAACCTAAAAAAGATATATTTTGGAAAGCTATTCCTTTTTGTTCTTTTTTTTTTTTTTGGAAACAGGATCTTGCTATGTTGCCCAGGTGTGAGACATCATGCCCAGCTATTTGTGTATGAATGACTAAGGCTTAAGAGGCCAAGTTACATTAAAAAAAAAACAACTTTGATGAGGTATGATTCATATACCATAAATTCACCCCCTTAAAGCATACAATCCACTGGTTTTTAATATACCCAGTGAGTTATACAATCATCACCAGTATCTAATTTTAGAGCATTGCCTCAAAAGAAACTCTGTACCAATTGTCCTCTCTCCCTAGCCACAGCAAACCTATTTTCTATCTCTATGGGTTATCCTGTTCTGAGCCTTACATATAAATCGAATATTGCAATGTGTGGTCTTTTGTGTCTGACTTCTTTCACTTAGCATGTTTGCAAGTTTCATTCATGTTGTAGCATGTGTCAGGTTTTCATTTTTTTAATAGCTGAATAATATTTCATTGTATGGATATATTATGTTTTATCTATCCATTCATCAGTTGATGGGTATTTGGGTTAGTTCTACTTTTTTTGGCTAGTCTGAATAATGCTGCTGAGAACACCTGTGTTCAAGTTGTTGCATTATCATGTTTTCAGTTCTCTTAGGTATATATCCAGCAATGGAATTGCTGGATCATAGAAACTGTATGTTTAACTTTGTGAGGAACTGCCAAACTCTTTTCCAAGTGGCTGCATCATTTTACAAGTTAACTTTTTGAGTTTCTCTTTTGTGTTTTAATTATGCTTTTCTAAATTATGTGGTTTTTAGACATTTTGATTTTAGCATTACAAACTGAATCTCTTTTGAAAGAAATGCTTTTTATAATATCATGTTTATCTAAATTAGTCAAAAGTATTTATCACTAATTTATTATAGCCCTATTCTTTATATGTTGCATCTGGTCTAAACATGGAATGTACTAGATAAAACTAATTTTTTCATTTTGTTAACAGAGTGGGAGGCTAAGCAAAGAGCTGGATTTAGTAAGTCACCATGTCAGGACAAAACTTGATGAACTGAAAAGGCAAGAAATAGGAAGGTTAAGAATGTTAATTAAAGCTAAATTGGATTCCCTTCAAGGTAAGTGCAAAACAAAAGGTAGGAGGTTTTTCATATTTGGTTGTTGAGGTCAGTTTACATTAGCACATGCCATGTTCTTCTAGTCACATTTTTATGTCTGGCATGGTGGTTCATGTCTGTAATCCCAGCACTTTGGGAGGCAGAGGCGAGAGGATTGCCTGAGCCCAGGGATTTGAGACCAGCCTGGGCAACATGATGAGACCTTGTCTCTACAATAAAAATAAAATAAAAAATAAGGCTGGGCATGGTGGCTTATGCTTGTAATCCCAGCACTTTGGGAGGCTGGGGTGAGAGGAATGCCTGAGCTCATGGGTTCAAGACCAGCCTGGACAACTTGGCGAGACCTCATCTCTACAATAAATCAAAAAATTAGCCAGGTGTAGTGGCGTGTGCCTGTAGTTCCAGCTACTTGGAAGACTGAAATGGAAGATTGCCTGAGCCCAGCAGGTTGAGGCTACGGTGGCTGTGAGCATGCCACTGCACTCCAGCCTGGGCAACAGAGTAAGACTCCAACTGAAAACAAAAACAAAAACAAACAAAAACACTGAGCATGGTGGCACGCCTGTAGTTCCAGCTGCTTGGAAGGCTGAGGTGGAGGATTGCCTGAGCCCAGCAGGTCGAGGCTGCAGTGGCCGTGAGCTCAGAGTGAGATTCCAACTCAAAAAAAAAAAAATGTTATGTTAGTATTGATTTGTGTTCTCTTAATTTTTTAACATTAACATCACTCAAAAATCAAAATGATTTTGCCTTAAATAATTATAGTAATGTAAAGGAAGAATTAAAAGTTATGCATTAAGCAACTGATGTAAAAGAGGAAAAATAATATAAAAGGAAACCAAAAGAAAGCAGAAAAAGAAATCTAATTAGCATAATTTCCACATACAGAATAGAAACATTTTCAGGGCCGGGTATAAAGGCTCACACCTTTAATCCCAGCACTTTGGGAGGCCAAGGTGGAGGATTGTTGAGCCCCGGGAGTTTGAGAACAACCTAGGCAACATGACAAGACCTTGTCTCTAAAAAAAAAATTAAAAAATGAACTGGGTGTGGTGGTGCATGCCTGTAGTCCCAGCTACTTGGGAGGCTGAGGCAGGAGGATTGTTTGAACTCAGGAGTTTGAGGCTGTGGTGAGCTGTGATCATGCCACTTTACTCCAGCCTGGGTGACAGAGTGAGATGCTGTCTCTCAAAAAATCTTTTCATTTTCAGAGAGCTAGCCTACAAAAAACACCAGGTCCAGATAATTTTATAAGGGAATTTTGTTTGTTTGTTTTATTGCAAAGATGAGATCTTGCCAGATTGCTCAGGCTGGTCTCAAACTTGTGGGCTCAGAAAATCCTCTCGCCTCAGCTTCCCAAGGTGCTGAGATTACAGGCATGAGTCACTGCGCCTGCCCCTCATAAGGGAATTCTATCAAGCCATTAAAGAGCAGATTGTCAATTCTACTATTTAAACTCTTCCAGAGTTAAAAAAATAGGAAAGCTTTCATATTCTTTTTATGTATCAATGCCAAAACTAAAGTTATTGTATTACAAGAAAATACTGTTTCATTGAAAGAGAATTTATTTCAGGAATGCAAAATATTAGGAAATCTAATAAATCATCACATAAATAGACCCAAGATAAAAATATCTTTAAAATTTTGATGCAGCATAAAAAAGTCATAAACAAAATCTAAAGACAAATGATAAATTGGCATAAATGTTTGAATTCTGTATATATATGTATATTTTAAATTGGAGTCTCACTCTGTTATCCAGGCTGGAGTGCAGTGGCATGATCACAGCTCACCACAGTCTCAACCTCCTGGGCTCAGGCAGTCCTTCTGTCTCAGCTTCCTGAGTAGCTGGGACTACAGTTGTGTGCCACCATGCCCGGCTAGTATTGCTATGTTGCCTAGGCTGGTCTTGAATTCCTGGGCTCAAGCAGTCCTCTTGTCTCCATTTTCCAAAGTGCTGACATTATAGGCATGAGCCATTGCACCTGGCCTATATTCTTTTAATTTTAGACTATGAGCAGGTTAAATAACTATAAAGCAACAGTTTTTTAAAATGCAAAGATATCTAAAAGAAAGTTATTCCATGGCTCATATTGTTGTCTCTATATATACAGAAAATGCATTTGACAATTTTTTTTTTTTTTTAGTTGGAGTCTCACTCCATCACCCAGGCTGGAGTGCAGTGGCACACTCACGGCCACCCCAGCATCAACCTGCTAGGCTCAGGTGATCCTTCCGCCTCAGCCTTCCAAGTAGTTGGAACTATAAGCACACGCTACCACACCTGGCTAATTTTTTGATTTATTGTAGAGATGAGGTCTTGACAAGTTGCCCAGGTGGGTCTCAAACCTGTGGGCTCAGGCAGTCCTCTTACTTCGGCCTCCCCCCTTTTTTTTTTGAGTTGGAGTTTCACTCCATCGCCCAGGTTGGAGTGTAGTGGCACACTCAGGGCCATCTTCAGCCTTGACCTGCTGGGCTCAGGTGATCCTTCTGCCTTAGTCTTCCAAGTAATTTTTTTTTTTGAGTTGAAGTCTCACTCTGTTGCCGAAGATAGAATGCAGTGACATGCTCACAGCCACTGCAGCTTCAGCCTGCTGGCTCAGACGATCCTTCAGCCTCAGCCTTGCGGGTAGCTGGGACTATAGATGTGTGTCACCATGCTCGGCCAATTTTTTGACTAATTGAAGAGTCAAGGTCTTGCCAAGTTGCCCCGGCTGTTCTTGAACTCTTGGACTCAGGCAATTTTCTTGCCTCTGCCTCCCAAAGTACTGGGATTGCAGACATGAGCCATTGCGCCCGGGAGCTATTGCGCACAGCCACATTTGACAAAATTTAACACCAGTTCTTAATTTTAAAATAGTAATAAAATAGGAATCAATTGATACTTCTGTACCCAGCTCAGCTAGGTCATACTTACTAGGAAACACAAGCATGTGTTTTGACTAAAATCAGCGACAAGACAGTGATGCCCCCTATAACACCACTAAAGAATGTTGTTTTGGAGGTACTAGCCAAAACAATTACATACATGAAAAAAAATCCAAACATATGGGCTTTGCAGCAGCTTGGATGGATTTAGAGTATATAATACTCAGTGATCTGTCACAGAAACAAAGAACAGAGTACCACATATTCTCACTCATAAGCAGACCCTGAATATTTACCATAATACTATAAGAACAGGATTGGCAGTAGTGGGATACTGCCAGGGTGGGAGGATGGATACAACATCAATAAGCATACCTGATTTCAAATCAGGCAAAGTGAGGACCAAAGAGAGGCCCAAACTTTACCTGTACAATGTCGACTTGTATACCTAATCCTGAATTGTACCTCACATCTTTAAAATAAAATAGAAATAAAAAAAAAGTGGTGCTGGGCTCAGTGGCTCACGTCTATATTCCTAGCACTTTGGGAGGCTGAGGTGAGAGGATTGCCTGAGTCCATGGGTTCAAGACCAGCCTGGGTAACATTGCCAGACCTTATCTCTTTAATAAATTAAGAAAAATTAACCTGGCATGGTGGTACATACCTGTGGTTCCAGCTACTTGGAAGGCTGAGGCGGAAGGATCGCCTGAGCCCAGCAGGCTGAAGCTGCGGTGACTGTGAGCCTGCCACTGCACTCCAGCCTAGGCAATAGAGTGAGACTCTGACTCAAAAAAAAAAAAAAAAAATTGGTGGTAAAGTAATTGAAAAAGAGGTGATAAAACCTTCTCTATTTGCAGATGATGTAATTGTGTACTTGGAACACCCACAATAAGCAACTAAAAAATGTAAACAACAGGAAAATTTTACTATAAACAACAGGAAAATTCAGCCAGGTAAACTTAATCTGTAGAAATTAATCTATGTATATATATTTTAAGAAAGATAGATTTATTAAAGGAAAGATATGTTGTAAAGGGCACACAAGGCAGGACAACAGCAAGAGTGCCTGTTGTCTGCTGCCCGAAATTGATATTTTTTTATATGTACAAATAGCTAGTTAGAAGATATAATGGAAGAATAGATTCCATTTACAGTAGCAACAAAGACAAAATACTGAGGACTGATCATGGTGGCTCACGCCTGTAATCCCAGCCCTTTGAGAGGCTGAGGCAGGAGGATTGTTTGAGCCCAAGAGTTCAAGACCACCCTGGGAAACATAGCAGGACGCTGTCTCTACAAAAAACAAAAAATTTTGCCTGGTCTGTTAGTGTGCGCCTGTAGTCCTGGCTACTTTGGAGGCTGAGGTGGGAGGATTGCTTGAGCCTAGGAGTTCGAGGCTGCAGTGAGCTATAATTGTACCACTGCATTCCAGTCTGGGTGACAGAGTGAGACCCTGTTGCTACAAAATGAAAAATTAAAAGATTTAAAACATTTTTATGAAGGATAAAATACCCAGAATAAACCTATTAAGAAATGTTCAGCCAGGCACGGTGGCTTACACCTGTAATACCAGCATTTTGGGAGGCGAAGGTGAGAAGGTGAGAGAATTGCCTGGGTCCACGGATTCGAGACCAGTCTGGGCAATATGATGAGACCTCGTCTCTACAATAAATCAAAAATTAGCTGGGCATGGTGGCACATGCCTGTAGTTCCAGCTACTTGGAAGGCTGAGGTGGAAGGATTGCATCACCCTTGCCCAGCAGGTCGAGGCTGCGGTGGCCATGAGCAGCATGCCACTGCATTCCAACCTGGGGGACAGAGTGAGACTCTGACTCAAAAAAAAAAAAAAAAAAAAAGAGATGTGCAAAACTTACAGACAAAACCTTTAAAATGCTCCTAAAGGACACAGAAATAGACTTATAGAAGTGGGAAGACATAATATCTTTTTTCCCCTTTGTCCTCCTCCCCCTTATAACATCTTTTTGATACAAGCACTCAGTGTTATAAACATGTCAGTTCTCCCCACATCAATTTATAAATTTAACATGATCCAAATAAAAATATACATATACATTTTTTTTTCTTGTACTAGCCAAGTTTTAAAGTTCATATGATAAATTATTTTATTTTTGTAGAGACGAGGTCTTGCTGTGTTGCCAAAACTGGTCTTGAACTCCTGGGCACATTGATCCTCCTGCCTTGGTTTCTCAAAGTGTTGGGATTACAGGCGTGAGCTACCTCGTCTGGCCAAAGATAAATTTTAAAATAAATAGTGTTTGTGCAACTCACTAGCCATTCAGGAAAAGGTATAGTTAGATCCATATCTCATGTTACATGTCAGAATAAGTGTAAATGAATACAAGACTTAAGTGTAGAAAATTAAATTATAAATGTACAAAGTCATCTTGAGCGTGGTGGCACACGCCTGTAATCCCAGCACTTTGGGAGGCTGAGGCAAGAGAATTGCTTGAGCCCAGGAGTTTGAGACCAGCCTGTACAATATAGTGAGGCCTTATCGCTAAAAAAAAAAAAAGAAAAGAAAGAAAAAAATACTAGGTGACAATGTAGGTAAATTACCTTCGTCATCTTGGAATGGCCCTACTAATTAGGAATCAAAATCAAGGGGGTAGGTTTTGCCAGTGAGGAACCTTTCAGGCTGGCTCAAGTGGTGTCCTTGTGACATGTCCCTTAGGGTGGTTATCTGTGTGGTCCATTGTCATTAATTAACATCTGAACATTTACTCTTGGTGGAATAGTAGTTTTAAAAACTTTTTTGTGAGTAGGAGTCTCACTCTGTCACCCAGGCTGGAGTGCACTGGCACACTCACAGCCACCATATCCTCGGCCTGCTGGGCTCAGGTGACCCTTCCACCTCAACCTTCCAAGTAGCTGGAACTACAGGCACGCACCACCATGCCTGGGTAATTTTTTGATTTATTGTCAAGACAAGGTCTCGACAAGTTGCTCAGGCTGATCTCGAATCCCTGGACTCAGGCAATCCTCTTGCCTCTGCCTCCCAAAATGCTGGGATTAAAGGTGTGAGCCACTGTGCCCAGCTTTTTTTTTTTTTTGAGTCAAAGTCTCCCTTTGTTGCCTAGGCTGCAGTGCAGTGGCACATTCACTGCCACCTCAGCCTCGACCTACTGGGGTAAGGCAATCCTTCTGTCTCAGCCTTCCAGGTAGCTGGAACTCCAACCGAGAACAATCACACCCAGCTAATTTTTTGGTTTATTGTAGAGATGAGGACTTGCCGAGTTACCCAGGTTGGTTACAAATCTCTGGGCTCAGGTAATCCTCTCACCTCAGTCTCCCAAAGTGCTGGGATTACAGGCATGAGCCACCACGCTCGGCTGATTTTTTGACATTGTAGAGACAGGGTCTCACCAAGTTGCCCAGGCTGGTCTAGAATCACTGGGCTCAAGCAATCCTCTTGCCTCAGCCTCCCAAAGTGCTAGGATTACAGGTGTGTCACTACACCTGGTCAAATGGTAGTTCTTGAACTTTAGATTATAGAAAAATCAGCCTGGGCTACTTTGTGAGACCTCATCTCTACAATAAATCAAAAAATTAGCCAGGCATGGTAGCGCGTGTCTGTAGTGCTGGCTACTTGGAAGGCTGAGGCGGAAGGATCGCCTGAGCCCAGCAGGTTGATGCTGGGGTGGCCGTGAACATGCCACTGCACTCCAGCCTGGGGCAACGGAGTGAGACTCCAACTAAAAATAATACTAATAAAAAAAAAAAAAATAATAATAATGAGAAGTCATTATTCTAAGAAATTTACCTGAATTAGATTTTTATTGTTCTATAAAGGACTCATTGGGGCAGCATACAAATATTTCCTTTGTATACATTTTAGAACAGTTCTATTATGAAATTCTACTTAGAGTTTTGAAGAGGGCACTATTTTAGAGTTTATCTAATTAAAAGTAGTATATTTAGGCCAGCCACAGTGGCTCACACCTGTAATCCCCACACTTTGGAAGCAGAAGTGAGAGAATTGCCTGAACCCAGGGGTTCGAGACCAGCCTGGGCAACTTGACAAGACCTCATCTCTACAATAAATCAAAAAATTAGCTGGGCATGATGACACATGCCAGTATTTCCACCTACTTGGAAGGCTGAGGTAGAAGGATCACCTGAGCCCAGCAGGTTGAAGCTGTGGTGGCCATGAACATGTCATTGCACTCCAGTCTGGGTGACAGAGTGAGACTCCAATTAAAAAAATAGACAAATAAAAATAAAGTAGTATATTTGGTAGTTTTAAGATGATAAAAAAAAGGTTTTTGTTATTAATTATGCTGGTTAGTCAACTTGTATTTCTAGATATAACATTAAAATATGCATATTTAATTGTAGTCCATTCTAGATAGTAATAGATCATTTACAGTTTTCTCATTTTCTTCCAGATGCAGGCATGGACCACCAAGTTCTCCTAAAACAATTTGATCACTTGAACCATGTGAATCCTGACAAGTTTGAATCCACAGACTTAGATATGCTAATCCTAGCGGTGAGAATAATTCTGAAAAGTGTAGTCTCGATTGTGCCTTTGAGGTTTTGTAATTTGACAAGTGATGACTGATGCCTGTAGTCCCAGCATTTTGGGAGGTAGGGGTAAGAGGATTGCTTGAGTCTGGAGATGGGGAGGAGAGTCGAGACCGACCTGGGCAACTTGGCGACATCTTGTCTTTACAAGAAATCAAAGAAATTAGCTGGGTGTGGCGGTGTGCACCTGTAGTTCTAGCTACTTAGAAGGCTGAGATGAAAGGATCGCCTCAGCCAAGCCGGTCAAGGCTGTGGTAGCTGTGAGCGTGACACTGCACTCCAGCCTAGGCAACAGAGTGAGACTTTGACTCAAAACAAAAATAAATATAACTTTTATGTACTCTTACTCTTATCATTTTTTTTTTTTTTTTTAGTCAGAGTCTCACTGTGTTGCCTAGGCTGGAGCGCAGTGGCATCCTCACAGCCACCCCAGCTCAGGCGATCCTTCCACCTCAGCCTTCCAAGTAGCTGTAACAACAGGCATGTGCCATCAAATCTGACTAATTTTTTGATTTATTGTCAAGATGAGGTTTCACCATATTGCCCAGGTTGGTCTGGAACCCCTGGGTTCAAGCAGTCCTCTTACCTCCACCTCCCAAATTGCTGGGATTACAGGTGTGAGCTACTGTGCCTAGCCTTATCCATTCTTATCTTTAAGGAGAAGTAACTTAACCCGTGTTAGTACAGATACTAATATGACCATACACATTCACAGTCCCTTATTCACAGTTCTAAGATCCAATTGTAAATAGTGAAACCTGGCAGGAATTAACCAATTGTAGTAATACTCTTTCTAGTTTTTATTTAGCCTACTTAGTTAATTTATAGATTTTGAAAAAGAAACACTTATCTGTTTTTTTTGTTTTTTTGTTTTTTGGGTCAGAGTCTTGCTCTGTTACCCAGGCTGAAGTGCAGTGACACGCTAACGGCTACCTCAGCCTCGATCTGCTGGGCTCAGGCGATCCTTCCACCTCAGCCTTCTAAGTAACTGGCACGACAAGCATGTGCCACCATATCTGGCTAATTTTTTTTTTTTTTAATTTAACTTAGAGACGAGGTCTCGCCATGTTGCCCAGGCTGGTCTCCAATCTGTGGGCTCAGGCAATCCTCTTGCCTCTGCCTCCCAAAGTGCTGGGATTACAGGAGTGAGCCACTACACCCAGCAAGAAATACTAATCTGATTACAGACACTGTAGGGCTATTCCATAACATGGCATATGTACCATATTTCCCTCCTAAAATATAGTAAATTCTGAAACACAGTTGACCTCTAGGATTTTAGATAAGAGTTTGTGGACCTCTCATATTATGTGTCAGTGGAGTTAAATCTAACCTAGTAGTTATTAGATTTAGTGAAATGGTTAGAAACTTGCATGGTTGATATGGTGATGCCATGCTCTCCCAAGTCAGGTATGAGCCATACTACACGAGGGGTGGACACTAAAAGCAAAAAAGGCTAGAAACCATTCTAGTTTTCTATCTGTGCAGATTTGATATAGTCCTTCTTATGGGGAACTTCATAATATTGAAGCTTGCTTTGAATTTTAGTTTCTTTGAATATCTGCATCTCTGGCAATAATAATGACTACAATTATTCTTATTATTTTATTTTTATTTTTATTTTGTTTATTTATTATTCTTGAGTCAGAGTCTCACCCTGTCATCCAGGCTGTAGTGCAGTGGACACTCATGGCTACCACAGCCTTGACTTGCTAGGCTCAGGCAATCCTTCCACCTTAGCCTTCCAAGTAGCTGGAATGACAAGTGCATGCCACCATACCTGGCTAATTTTTTAAAAAATTTATTGTAGTGATGTAGTCTTGCCAAGTTTCCCAGGCTGGTTTCGAACCCAAGAACTCAGGCAGTCCTCTCTCCTCAGCCTCCCAAATTGCTGGGATTACAGGCGAGTGCCACTGCGCCCAGCAATGATGACTAAAATTAAATGGTAGAATTCAAAAGAGGAGTCCAGTATTCTTTTGCCCTCTGATACTACCTTCTGTAAGAAAGCATGCTCTATTCAAGAAGGCTTTATTTACATATTTCCAGAAATCTTTTTATTTAATTTAAATGCATTGTTGCATTCTAGGCAACAAATGATCTAGAGAACTATGACAAGACTCGTCACGAGGAATTTAAAAAATATGAAATGATGAAGGAACATGAAAGGAGAGAATATTTAAAAACACTGGATGAAGAAAAAAGGAGGGAAGAAGAATCTAAATTTGAAGAAATGAAGAAAAAGCATGAAAATCACCCCAAAGTTAATCATCCAGTAAGGATTATGACATTATGAAGCCGTATTTAGATGAAGATATTTCTTTGTATCCGATAGCAGAATTTTACCCTAAGTTATTAGTACTTAAATCTTATTCTTAATTCTGCATGGCTCCTCATATTTATATGTTGAGTTTATACACATAGATTCTATTTTATTTTGAGCAATTTTTTAAAATTGGTTCACAGGGAAGCAAAGATCAACTAAAAGAGGTATGGGAAGAGACTGATGGATTGGATCCTAATGACTTTGACCCCAAGACATTTTTCAAATTACATGGTAACAGATTTGATACAAATATTAACATTCTATCTGCTGTGGGAAAAAGTATTTGCTTTACTTTTAATTGATTTCTGCCAAGGTCTGCTGTTGCGACCTAATGATGGTAAATGTTTAGAGCTTTTCTCTAGGGCAATATGGTCATCTTTATTGGTGACCTGCATTATAAAACATTTTAGGTCAGTAGCTGTGTCTTTATTCAGGCTTTTACTACGTAGTCATTATATGACTTATTGCAAGATTCACTGTCAATGGAAGGAAATTCTGTGACTGGCAAGGTTATATCTAATTGGCTTTCTATTAAAATATTAAATTTTGCTTATGCCATAGTGCTTTATTTTATATTTTTTGGAATAAAATTGGTTAAGATATGTTTTCCTAAAAAACGATGGTGAATTATAAGTAAATGTGGAATTTTTATCGATTGGGCTGATCTAAAGCTTTATTCAAAAAAAAGAAACCCTTCCTCTGGCCTCTTGCTTCATATCCGTACTACTTTTGCAAACCATTTGTAAATAACTATATTTTAATTATTTATTGTCTAAGGATTTTAATGTTAAAATCCATTTTTACATTTGTAACTTTTAAACTTTAGATGTCAATAATGATGGATTCCTGGATGAACAAGAATTAGAAGCTCTATTTACTAAAGAGGTAAATGAATTGATGAACTATTGTGTTATTTTTCTTTTTTACCCTCTATTACCTTCTTTCCTTTCATATTTGCTTAAAAATTTTCTTTTTAGTTGGAGAAAGTATATGACCCCAAAAATGAAGAGGATGATATGGTAGAGATGGAAGAAGAAAGGCTTAGAATGAGGGAACATGTAATGAATGAGGTATGTTCTCAAAGATTAAGAGTATATGTTATGTCTATGGATGATTTAATTCTTGCTGTAGATCTTACCATATGATGGAAAATAAATACACAGACTACATTTAATTGGATTTTGCATTCTTGATCCAGAATATTATACCAGATTCCCTTAGTATAAATAAAATAACTTGCAACTATTTAAAAATGTAGATTTTTTAAAATATTGCAATGCTGCTGCATATCTGCTGTAAAACATTTTTTTTTTTTTTGGTATTGAAAAGCAATGAAGTCTAATATTTGATATCAAAAAAACTCATGTTGGCTTTTACTAAGAAAATCCACAAGCCCCAATATTTTAATGTCTTATAACGGCAAACTTTTAGTTCTTGTTCATATTACATAAGCATTAAAGGTTGACTGCAGCTAGGTATCACTGGGCTGGACTTGATTGAGCTGACTTGACCTTGGTTATACTTGGCTCGAGAAGTCTTCTCATTTGGAGGCTGCAGGAGCAGTCTGTATCTGGTCCTATAAGGGACATAAGAGACTCCAAGGCAAACTATGTAATGACACACAGTCAAGCCTCATGTCCAATTATATCTCATTTGCTGAAACATGTTCCTGTCAAGCCCCAAGCCAATGAAGAGCAGATGTATACCTCCCACAGCATGTTTCAGCAAGTGGTGTGACACTGGGTGTGGGTGCATAATCCTATCACAGGAGGGAGCAATAGTTGGGAATAAGAATCCAAATACCACAGGCTCCTCATATTGTCATTCTGTTCTCAAAGCAACTGACCTTGTTCTCAATTTGGCATGTTCAGCTAGTTTCTTTCCCCCTCTGGTTTAGGTCTCCAGACAATGATGCGTGTTCCTTATTAAATAGGTAATCAAAGAGGCCCTTGGCAAACAGAAGGGTGGTTACTTAAGTACCTTATTTGTGCGACTGCTGAGTGCATAACCCTGCTGTATGCCACTACCATGGACAGGGGAAGGTGGCTGGAGATTAACATGGAAACATGCTAACTGCTCTCACTCTAGTGTCAGGAGTGCAAATCCGTAGCAAGCCCTATGATTGGGAGTTCAACGGTATTCCCTGGTCTACTATGTCCACTTCTCTACTCCCTGAATCTGACAGTTTCACAAATTCTACCTTCTCCTTAAACCTTCAAGACACTTCTCTCTCCTCTCTCTCTTCTCTCATTTTGCTGAGAAATACAGTAGAAGCAATCAAGAGAATGCTGTATCTTCCCAGTCACCAAATCTAGCAGCCAGCCTGCAGCTGTACCATTTGTTTCGCCTGGCTTTCTGTTAACAGTGATTGCTGCTGTTCCTACTTG
The DNA here is from genome assembly GCA_963574415.1 of Tarsius wallacei. Taxonomy (NCBI): domain Eukaryota; kingdom Metazoa; phylum Chordata; class Mammalia; order Primates; family Tarsiidae; genus Tarsius; species Tarsius wallacei. The sequence continues at coordinate 20,019 of CAUYQG010006059.1, forward strand.
AAGGCTTTCCCCTGCGCCCTTGCATTAGTCCCATTTGGTTTGTCCTCTTCAAAGATTCTCTTCCTGCTTGTTACCCGCCCCCTTGCATTAGTTTTTCTGGCTCTTCTGGATCATTCCCATTTGGAGAAAAACACAATCTATTATCTTCTATCTTTTTAATTTTTATTTTTTTGAGTTGGAGTGTCACTCTGTCACCCAGGTTGGAATGCAGTGGCACACTCACAGCCACCACTGCCTGGATCTGCTGGGCTCACGTGACCCTTCTGCCTCTGCCTTCCAAGTAGCTGGAACTACAGGCATGCGCCACCATGCCCAGCTAATTTTTTTCATTTATTGTAGTGATGAGGTCTCGCCAAGTTGCCCAGGTGGTCTCGAACCCTGAGCTCAGGCAATCTTTTTGCTTCTGCCTCACCAAAGTACTAAAGTTATAAGCGTGAGCCACCATGCCCAGCAATAACTTCCGTCTTAAAAACCAAACCAAACCTCTCGTTACTGCCACCTTCTCTGCTTCCCTTCCAAGCAAAACTGTTCTGTGGAGTTGTTTGTTCTTCCTGTCTCTGCTATTCCTCACCTTTGTTTTTCTCTTTAATCTGTGCCGAACATGCTGCAACCTCCACTGTTCACTCCAGATCCCCCTGTTGATTCAACTCTGTCTTGTCATATTCTGTGGTCCAGCTTATTTCACCCCAGAACAGCCTTTGATGCCTCCCTCTTTCTTTTTCTTTTTTAGATTGGAAAATATAGTTTATTTAGAAAGCATATTCGAGAGAGAAGGATTTATTCCTCTCCTCAAGGCAGGGGAGGGGGCCAATGCTAAGAAACATGGCAGCCATAGCTCAAGGAGCCACATGGTCAGACCATAGCTTAGCAAGGCACTGGCGAATGGAGAGAGAGAAAGGAGAAGAGAAGAGAGGAGAGAGGAGATTCAGCTCTCCAAGGAAGGGGAGGGGGCCAAGGCTAAGAAAATGTGGCCAGACAATAGCTCAAGGAGTCACAGGGCCCGACCATAGCTTAGCAAAGCAATGGCGGAAGCCTCCCTCTTTCTTGACATGCTTTCTTCACTTGGCTTTGAGAAGCCACACTTCCTCAGTGTCCTCACACCAAACTCATTTTTCTCAGTCTTCCTTGCTGGCTGTGCCTCTTCCTCCCTAAGCTCATGGCCCATTGTCCCGGGCCTACCCTTTGGTCATGTTCTCGGTCTGTCTTCCTTCCTTAGGTGATAGCATGGAGTCCAGTGTCTTCATATATTCTCTATCCCAGCACACATGCCGGTGAGCTCAGAATTGTTCTCTCAGCTCTCTGCTTTATTTGAGCTCCAGCTTGTACCTGTTTGACAGGTCCCATGGTGTAGTTAATGTGCATCTTCTTCAGACCAGGATCTGTTCCCCCTTAGCCTTCTTCATTTCAGCAAATCACGCATGAGTCATCAGGCTGCTTGGGCTGAGTCATCTATAAGGTCTACCTTCTTCACAGCCCACATCTAGTCTGCAAGTCCTGTTAGATCTGCCTCAAACAGCTCCAGAACTTGACCACTTCTCCCACTTCTGCCTCTACCAACAAGTCTCAGCAGGTCTCCTCATCAGCGTCTCTGCTGTTTCTCCTTAGCCCATGCAATCACTTCACACAGCAGATCAAAGAGACTCTTAGAAACATGGATCAGGCCATGTTTTCTCGGTCAGAATACAACAATGACTTGCCTTTTCTCTTAGGATATGATTCCACATTCTGCCTACTTCCAAAAGATCATGACACGACGTCACCCTCACCTTGCTCTCAGACCCCATCCATGTCCTGTGACTCTCTCTCTACCCTGGCCACACTGGTCCACTTTAAGGCATTGGAACTTCATGTTTCTTTTTCCCAGAATGCTCTTCTGTAGATCATCCCATGGTCTCCCTCTCCCAGGTCTGTGCTCAGATGCCCTTCTTCAAAGAGACCTCCATGACCACCCTAATGACAATATTTGTTTTTCTCTGCAGCCTCTGCGCTGCCTCTTCTCCCACTAAGCAGAAAACTCTGATTTACACATCCTATCAGGGTGACTGAAGCTCACTGTTTGGCTTCAGTGACTTTTACCTGAATACTTAAGCTGTTCATACTGACATGGGATCTCTGTTGACTGCTGGCATCCCAACTAGCAAATGAATTTCTTTGGCCATTGCAGAGTACACCTCTGTAACTGAATTTCCCAGTCTCTAAGTGCCATTGAAGAGGCTTTGGAGAAGCTGTCTACTTTAGTTTTGATTTAGTTGTTTGTTTTTAAGATAAAATTTTGAGAGCATTTTAATTTAAACTCCTTTACTCTTGGCTAAAACAGTCCTCCTTCAGAATGATTATTTTTCTTACCCAAGCACTTGACTTCAAGAGGGTTTTTTTTCCAAGGGGGGGGGACCCATAAAAAATAGAATTTATTTATAAAAACCTGTGTATTTATTCTTACATGTTTAAACTTCAGTCACCTTCAAAGTACTCTCCATTTTATGCAATACACTTATCAGGATGTTTTTTCCACTGCTCAAAACAGTTTTTGATCGTGTCAACTTTGATTCCTTTTAGTGCTTCTGCTGTTTTTTGCTTCACCTCTTCCACGTAGGCAAATCTTTTATGAGGACTTTTTTCATTCAGAAAACAAAAAAAGTAACTTGGGGTGAATCCGGTGAATAGGGAGGGTGGGGCACCAGGGTCATGCTGTTATTTTGGGTCAAAAACTGCAGAATACTCAGCCCAGTATGGGTGGTTCACTTGTCAATTACCCATCATGAAATTATGGTTAAATACATTGAAAGACTACCCAAATAAAAAATTTCACTGGAGCCAAAAGTAGTCTCTCACAACAATGCTAGCTAGTACACTGATGCTCTTTGGTTTCTAGAACACTTACCTAGCATGAGTAGCCTAGACTACAAGGGGTCTGCCCTCCAAAAAGAATTCCATTTTTTGGGCGGGGGGGCTGCCCCCCTCATGTATATTATGGTGAGAGAGGAATACAATAGCAGCCTCACCAGTCTGCTCAGCTGACTAAAACTTGGTGGTCTCTGGGGTATTCGACTTATAGATATCTCACATTTTCAAAAGTGAAATACATAAGAGAGAAAGATATCTGCTTTCTGACACCAGCATAATGTTGAGTGCTCTGTTTTTGCTTTTTTCCCTCAAGTTTCTGTGAATGTTAGGCTATGTATGTATGTATGTAAAGGGATGTATGAGAGGCAGTTGCTTGTTAGTAAGTTATAAGGTAGTTGCTTGTGTCTAAAAATATGATAAAGATTTATTTTTTATATGCATCTATTTTCTTTTAATCAGGTCGATACTAACAAAGACCGATTGGTGACTCTGGAAGAGTTTTTGAAAGCTACAGAAAAGAAAGAATTCTTGGAACCAGATAACTGGGAGGTAATAGAACCTACTTCAGATGGGATGTCTGGTTCAGAAAACTATCCATCAGTCTGTTCTACTTTTAACTTTTATGTCCCAGGTTGTTTGCTTGTATAGTCTGACTGTCTTGGTTTTGTAATATAAAATGTCACATAAAAGAATGAACTTGATTTCTTAGAAAGCATGTAGAATTAATATTTTATAATCTCACTGCATGTAATTAGAAGTCTTTAAAATTATATGTTTTTTAAGAATAAAAATCACATTCATTCTTGAAAAGTAGAAATATAGATACATTCAAATAATAAATTAGGCTGGGCACAGTAGTTCATGCCTGTTATTCCAGCATACTAGGAAGCCAAGGGGGGAGGATTGCAAGCAAGCCAGGAGTTTGAGACCAGCTGGGCAGCATAGTGAGAACTCGTCTCCACAGAAATTAAAAAAAAAAAGCTAGCCAGGTGTGGCAGTATGTGTCTATAGTTCAAGCTATTCAGGAGACTGAGGCAGGAGGATTGCTTGAGTCCAGGAAGCTGAAGTGAGCCTTGATCATGTCATTATACTCCAGTCTGGGCAACAGACTGAGCCTGGGAAATAGACTGAGACTCAAACAAATTTAAAAAAATAATAAATTAAAAGTCACCTATAATTTTACTATCCAGAGGTAAACACTTAAATTATGCTAATTTGGAATAGAATAGTATACAGTTTGTGTATAGAGTATGTGCACATATAGCATACAGTATGTTTACATAGTCCCATTTTAAACTTATATATAATATACATATATTCACATTTGTGCATTTTAAAAATGGCTTCATACTCTATAGATGACTATATATTCATGAAATCCTATTTCTTTATTTGACAATGTTGCACAAACATTTTCCAGAGTCAGTTTTCTTTTTTTTCTTTTTCTTTTTTTTTGAGTTGGAGTCTCACTGTTGTTGCCCAGGCTGGATTACAGTGGCACGCTCCTGACCACTGCAGCCTCAACCTGATGGGGTCAGGCAATCCTTCCACCTCAGCCTTCCAAGTAGCTGGAACCACAGGTGCGTGCCGCCACGCCTGACTAAGTTTTTGATTTATTGTAGAGACGAGGTTTTGCCATGTTGCCTAGGCTGGTCTGGAACTCCTGGGCTCAGGCAATCCCCTCGACTCTGCCTCCCAAAGTGCTGGGATTACAGGAGTGTGCCACCGTGCCTGGCAGTGTCCTTTTTGAAAAACGTGAGGTAAAAAGTGACTGCCCGACATGCAGTCATATGACTGTAGCATCCTTTAAATAATAAATGAATTATTTCATGCAAAGTGTGTCAGACTAGAGTAGCATAATTTATACCACCATTCCTCTGGATTTAGACATTTTGGGTAAATTCCAGTATTTTACTGTCATAACACTATGATGACTGTATATTAGTTTGTACATTTTTGGGCAATCTTGGATGATTTCCTTGAGATGAATGCTTATGAATAAAACTACTCTCAAGATTTTGGAGCATTTTTTAGTTTCTCAGTGTATCTTGTCAGATTGCTCCAGCAGAGTATAGCAATTTAAATGACAGCCAACCCTTTATCAATTTACAACTCAAAAAGAATATATAAACTTTAAAAGCATGATTGAGAGGTTTCAGCCAAAATAAGTTGAAGAAAGGACGTTGCCTTTTTCTACATAAAAACTAAAAAGTTTACCATTTAAATTAGATTTTTAACGGTACAGAAAAGAGTTTGAGATAGGGTAACCAACTACCTTGGTGACCTGGGCCTGAGGAGTTGGCCAGGATGTGGAAGCTTTCATTGCTGAAACCAGACCCTTCTGAGCAAAGTGGGACAGTTTTTGTTTGAAATCAGAGAAGTTAGCCTCATTTTGTTTTGAGTTTTTGTCTAACACTTGAAATATTTCTGGACTTGGTGAAGAAGAATGATGAGATTATTGTTGTTATTATTTTATTTATTTATTTTTAGTTGGAGTCTCACTCTTGCCCAGGCTGGAGTGCAGTGGCACATGTGAGCCACTATGCCCAACTACTATTATTATTTTACAAATTTATTTAGTTTTTTATTTTATTTAATTTAATTAATTTATTTATTTTTTGAGTTGGAGTCTCACTCTGTCGCCCAGACTGGAGTGCAGTGGCCGCTCCCGGCCACTGCAGCCTTGACCTGCTGGGCTCCGGCGATCCTTCCGTCTCAGCCTTCCAAGTAGCTGGAACTACAGGCGCGCGCTACCACGCCTGGCTAATTTTTTGATTTATTGTAGAGATGAGGTCTTGCTTGCCCAGGCGGGTCTCGAACCCGTGGGCTCAGGCAATCCACTCACCTCAGCCTCCCAAAGGCGCGGGATTACAGGCTGAACCACCGAGCCCGGCTAGTTCATATATTTTAAAAATATTTTTCCTTTGTGCATAAATGTGTATGTAAGGGTTTGATCTGCATTACTCCCTTTCTCCTTTTTTTCTTTTCTTTTTCTGTTTCTTTCTTCTTTTGTTTGTTGTTTTCTGTTTATGTGTGTATGTGAATGATTGAGTGCTCATCTTTCAATTTTTCTGTTGCTGTTGGTTTGTTTTTGTTCCTTTGTTCTTCTGTTTATTTTTATTTTATTTATTTATTTTTTTAGTTTAAGGTGTGTGTCAATATGTGTGAGGGTTCAA
>CAUYQG010006061.1:0-20917 GCA_963574415.1 Tarsius wallacei
CCACACACACACACACACACACACACACACACACACAAATGAAATACCTCGGCATCTGTCTTCACAACTACAAAACACTGCTCAAAGAAATCAAAGAAGACATAAACAAATAGAAAAATATTCTGTGCTTATGGATAGGTAGAATCAACATTGTTAAGATATCCTTCCTACCCAAGGCAATCTATAGTTTCAATGCATTTGAATTAAATTACAAACATCATTCTTCTCAGACCTGGAAATGACAATACAGAAATTCATGTGAAAACATAAACAACCACAAATAGCCAAAACAATCCTCAGCAAAAGAAACAAAGCAGGAAGTATCACACTTCCAGACTTTAAACTTTAGTATAAGGCTACAATAATCTAAACAGCCTTGTATCGGTACAAGAACAGGCATATAGACCAATGGAACAGGATAGAGATTCTGGAAGCAAAGCCTCGATTTCTTAACCAACTCATCTTCGACAAAGCCTCCACCAACAACTACTGGGGACAGGAGAACCTGTTCAGTAAATGATGCTGGGAAAACTGACCACATGCAGAGGATTGAAATAGAACCCCCACATATCAACATATACAGAAATCACTCTAAATAGATCAAAGACCTAAGCATAAAACCTCAAACTATAAGAATCTTAGAATGCAGAAACACCCTTATGAGAATCAGAATGGGCAACCAATTCCTGATCAAAACCCCAGATGTCCATTCCATAAGATATAAGATAGACAAGTAGGACCTCATCAAACTGACAAGTTCCTGCAAGGCAAAAGAAACCATCAAGAGAGTGGGGAGATAGCCCACAAAATGGGGAAAAAAAAATTTGCCAACTGTATATCTGACAAAGGCCTAACATCCAGGATCTACAAGGAACTCAAATATGCCAAAAGGAAAAAAAAAAAAAAAACCACTAAAAAGTGAGCAAAATACATGAGTAGACACTTCTCAACAGAAGACATACGGGCAGCCAACAGACAGATGAAAAAGTGCTCAGCCTCACTAATCATCAGAGAAATGCAAATCAGAAACACATTGAGAAACCACTAGGGTTAACCTAGTAGGAATGGTCATCGTTAATAAAACAAAAAACAACAGATGCTGGCAAGGCTGTGGAGGAAATAGGACGCTTCTGCACTACTGGTGGAAATGTGAACTAGTTCAATCTCTATGGAAAACAGTGTGGCGATTTCTAGAAGAACTAGAAATTGACCTTCCATACACCCCAGCAATCCCCCTACTGGGAATATACCCGGGAGTATACTTGCAGGAACTCAAATAATTCTACAAAAAAGATACCTGCCCATGCATGTTTATTGCAACACTATTCATCATAGTAAAAACATGAAACCAACCATGCTGCCCATCAAAAGTGGACTGGATTTTTAAAATGTGGTATATATACACAATGGAATATTACGCAGCCATTTAAGAGGACAAACGTATGGACTTTGCAGCAACTTGAATGGATTTAGAGTCCATAATATTTAGTGATCTGTCACAGAAACAAAGAACTGAGTACCACATGTTCTCACGCGTAAGCGGACCTGTCATAATACTATAAGAAAGGGATTGGCAGAAGCCAGAAACTGTCAAGGGAAGGGAAACATGTAACATCAATAAGGATACCTGATCTCAAACCAGGCGAAGTGATGCCTGTACGATGACCACTTGTACACCTGATCCTGAATGGTACCCGACCACTTAAAAAAATAAATAAATAAAATTAAAATTAAATAAGCAAAATAGTAAAAAAAAAAAAAAGGAAAGATAACTGTAGACGTTTGTACAAAGGTGAAAAAGAAATAAAACAGAGAGATTTTATAGAAAAAAGAGCAAAAGGTTTCATGGTAAACTATACATATGGTATAAACAAATAAGCAGATAACACAGAAAAAAAGTCACTTGTAAAAATAAAGGTGGCCAGGCTCGGTGCCTCAGCCTGTCATCCCAGCACTTTGGGAGGCCGAGGAGAGTGGATTGCCTGAGCCCACGGGTTCAAGACCAGCCCGGGCAACTTGGCAAGACCTCATCTCTACATTAAATCAAAAATTAGCCGGGCGAGGTAGCGCGCACCTGTTCTTCCTGCTACTTGGAAGGCCGAGGCAGGAGGATTGCCGATGTCCAGCAGGTTGACGCTGGAGTGGCCGTGAGTGTGCCACTGCACTCCAACCTGGGCGATGGAGTAAGACTCCAACTCAAAAAACCAAAATAATAAAATAAAATAAAATAATTAAAATAAAGGTAAGTCAAATTGCCCAATAATATGAAGGAGAAAGCAATATAAATCTAGAAAGCAAACACAAAATTTAATTTGCTTTATAAAACCTGAAATTAAAGTCTGATAAAAAGCAGAAGACGACACTACTAATAGTAAGCTATTAACCAAACCCACTCATTAAAAATACTTTAAAATGTCAATGATCTTAATATGTAATTTTAGTACAAGTTTAAATAAATATATGATAACCAGATAGACTATTACCCACCTCAGCAATAAAGATATGGTTCAACTTACATTGTTAATACACACTTATTGGATTATCAGATGCAGGAAAAATTATTTCAAAATATGATTAACCATGGTCATTTAATCATCCTAATTTTTGTTTTAAAAATCAGGAAACTAGGTTTCCTGATTTTTAAAACAAGGATATTTCCTTAGCAGTTTTTTTTTCTTTTGGAAATTAAAACTTAAGGTAAAGATATTAAATTCAGTAATGAGTTAGAAATGACACTTATGGCTATAATTATTCAACATTTTCTACAATCTTTGGAAATTAAAAAAACGTGATGTAGACATTGGAAAGGAAATGAAATTAGCGTTATTTGCACATGATAAGATCAACACCTTGTCCAGTAATCTCCCTGAGTTATGAAGACAGAGCTGGAAATCTAAAGAGATCAAGATAACCAGAAGTCTTATGGCAGAGTATTTTTCCTAGGGAAACGAAAGTATGTGTCCATACAAAAGCTTGTATATTAGGCCCACAGCAGCCTTATGTGTAATAGCCAAAAATTGGAAACAACTAAAATTTTCATCAATAGATGATTGAATAAACATATGATGATATTTACAAGCAATAAAATAGTATTCAGCTACAAAAGAAATGAATCATGAATACATACAAGCAACCTAGATGGATCTCAAGATATTCAATGCTAAGATTGTGTCCTGGGTGTCAAGTGTTGGTAACGTTTTGCTTCTTGATCCAGATGCCGATTATAAGTTTATGTTCAGTTTATGAAAATTAATTTTCACGTGATATGTACACTTGTCTATATGTATATTAAATTTTAATTGTTTTTAATTAATTTTAGAAACAATTTTACAAAATTGAGAGCTTTTCTAAATATTGGCAATAGCCAGTATAAATAAAAAACCTCATTCAAAAATAGAAATTACCTTAAAAATAAATGTAGGGAATTTATCTTTGCATGAAATTATTTAAAAACTTTGTTATAGGCCAGACTTCATTGGCTCAGTCTGTAATCCTAGCACTTTGGGAGGCCGAGGTGAGTGGATTGCCTGAGCCCGTGGGTTTGAGACCAGCCCAGGCAACTTGGCAAGAACTCATCTCTACGATAAATCAAAAAATTAGCCAGTTGTGGTAGCATGTGCCTGTAGTTCTGGCTACTTGGAAGGCTGAGGCGAAAGGATTGCCGGAGACCAGCAGGTTGGTCGATACTGGGGTGGCCGTGAGCGTGCCACGGCACTCCAGCCTGGGTGACAGAGTGAGACTCTGACTCAATAAACAAACAAACAAACGAACAAACAAATAAAAATAAAAACTTTGTTATAAACTATAAATAAATGTGTGAATGAAACTGACACAGGAGTAGGGATCCTGAAGGTGGGGTGCAGCCCTGGAGGCCATGTGGGTCCTTGACTTCACACGGGAAAGAATTAGAGTGGGATGACAAAATAAAGCTCAGGTAAGTTAGTTCATTCAAAGAAAAGCAGAACGGAAAGACGGCTATTCTACAGGCAGAGCAGCCCCTGGGCATCGCTGAGGTTTTTGTTGAAAAATGAGAACAAGTTCATTGAAATGATAGAGAGCAGGCCACTCCCTAGGCAGAGCATCCTGGGCCGGTCTACAGAAAGAACAGTAGCCACGTATTGCTGGGGATTTTATTTTACAACTATCTTTCGATTTCTGCTAAGCAAGAAGTGGAATAGTCATGGTTTCTTGGGAAAGGGGTGAAGATTTCTAAGAACTGTGATTCCACCCAGTTTGTTACTATAAATGGCAGGATCAGAACTGTCCTGGTGGTGGAGGATGTGTTCGTTTAGCTTGCTAATATATTATAATGGGTGTATAATGAGGGGCAAGGTCAGGTAGTGGGCAAATTAGTTGCCATCTTGGTTCTGGCTGGCTCTAACCAGTTTTCAACTGCATCATGTTTTTCTCTGGGGGAACTCAGAAAACCAGGCCAGCCACCTGTCAAGATAAACTGTCTTAGTCATCGGTTTTGAAAAGTTAGCCTTGTTGTTTCAGAAACGAATCCTGCCGAACTTCTACCTCAAAACTATCTACCTGAATGGAAATACTGAGTATCATAAAATGTAACTCTCTCAAATTATCTCATTGATGTAGGTCTAATATAATCAAAATCTAAAATCTACTTAATAATTCCAAAATGTATCTGACCTAGGATTCTTTTGGAAACAAAAAATAAGATAGAAATGCCGAGATTTTTTTCAGAAAGAAAGTACATGAAAGAGGACTTCCCCTCCTAACTGATATTTGCCATTGTTTTCACAGCCGAGAAACAGCAACCTTTCCTAGACTGTATGGACAGACACCCTCTCTTGAGAAGGCAAAGATCACCCCCTAAAAAGACTCGTGAGTAAAGATATGTGTGTTCTCAGCCTCCATAGCTGAAGTGTGGCCACACAGGTTACACTATATGCCAATAAGAACCCCCCACTTTGACTTGTAATTGGAAATCAGCATTGGGTTGACAGAGGCAGGAGCAATTTCTAGTTTCCAAAAGCTGCAGTGACATCAATCCCAGTGGCATGCATCCAGCATTGATCAAACGTGCCACCTATATCTAGGCAATGACAGAAGAATGCTTCTTCTGATTTAAGACATTCTTCCTGTCTGTGTAACCTGCAAGCTTACAAGTATTTCTCTGGCACCTCAAAAGATTCTGTAAATTACCACTATCCTTTAATAATCCTTTTCTACCTTCATAGACCTATCACTCTTTTGCTCACAATAATTTTTTTTGGACACTTTATTTTGTAAGTTGGACTCTTAATGTTTATAACTAAACTAATATAAAAATTCATGCTGGAAATGAATACAGTCAACAAACTTTTCCACCAGAGAGCTGGTGAAATCTAGGATTTATTACTTGGCCTAACTGACAACATTTAAAAAAAAAAAAACTCTGTACAATTATGGGCTAAACTCTGGCAGCTGATGACATGCTTAGGCTCTCTGTGGCCATCTGTAATAAGGAGGCCCTTAAATCGAAAGTTTGTAAGGCTGAGAATTTCAGGGGATTTGAAGTGAGCTGCTTGCTTTTGATAATGGTAAACGATCTAGACATAGTAACAACATTAAATTCTAAAAGTATTGGCTCAAGGCGTGGACTGAAAGCAGAGTTTTAAGAATTGTGTTAAAATATTTTACCACTCTGCAGCCCCAAGACCAGGATAGCCAAGGAAATCAACTTTTCAAATTTCAGAAAGAAATAAACCATAAACACCATTTATGTCAACTTTGTTACAGGGGGCAGGCATGGATACTGGAGAAGACCAATTAGGATCTATAATTATTTTATATATAAAGACCAGCTATCTTCCATGTTAACGCTCACCCTCTCTATCTGAACTTTGTTCTCTAAAGATGGCATTTGAATAGTGATACAAGAAAAAAAGACCTTTATAGTAGCCATGTTCCATCTCTTATATTTGAAAAGCTAGGTTTCCAATATTATGACATATTCTACTTCTTGAGTAGCTGGTAACTGATGAATTGTGCTATACATTCAGGGCAGCATTGACCCAGCTAATAGAGTTCTTGGGCGTGTTTACCTGACAGTAACACACTTTTCAGACAACTACATGCACTCATGTTTGAAAATATTATACCAATTCTTAACCTCACCGATCTACATATTAAAAGTGAATTATGTGTCACCTCAATTAAAAAATAAATTATCTGCTTAAAGGTTAAAATTTTAGTGCATTTCTAAATATACACTGTGTACTCATATTGTAAATATGTTGCAATCTTCTAATATTTTTACATGGTAGAAATTACATATATAATAGAAACAGAGTAGATTAATATTCTCTATGTATCCGTCTTTAAGGGAAGAAAATAAATTAATGGCTTTTAGTACTACATATTGTTTGTGTCTTTACAAAAGTCCTTCCGTTGACAAAAAAGTAGAGGCAGGATTGAGCCTCACAGCTCTTGATTCGAAAGCTTGTGGTTTTTCATGCATACTACAGGCCCTCACAACGCTAGGTTTAGTACTTTCAGTCCTGTCCCCGGACTTTTGTTAAGACTTTAAAAAGCAACTTCTGATCCTTTCCGTGTATCCAATGCCGTCCATTCTTCTAGGTCATCTCACTTTGCCCTTTTTCACTTCGTCCTGTGACCTCCTGCAAAAGCTACTGGTCTCCCTTTCCTCTGAACAACTGTGAAACTCAGCCTACTTTACCACATAAATTTCAGCACTCAAACATATTTTTCGTGTTCTCCAGTTATATTATGATATAGTACTTTATAATTTTCAAAAGTCTTATCAACTAGATTATGCTTTAACAGCTTCTTTATCCTGCTAAAATCCCCCATTAAGTAGAGGATCTGATACTCAGCGGTATGTGTCATTAAATAAAATTATATGCAGATTCAAAAAGCCTCTAAAGCATGAGGCTAGAAAGGGACCTTGGGAGTTCACTTTTTTCTACCTTACTCCCTCTGTGCACATTTTGAAAACAGTTGTATTAGAGAACAACAGAAAAGTTAACCATTTGAAGTACCTCTATGCAAATGAATCAAAGAATATTTTAAAGCATTTTTAAAGTTGGAGCTTAAATAAATAATAGAGACAACCAGTACAGTGGCTTTTAAACTGTGATCTGTGGGGCTCTAGGCTTCTCCAAAGGCATATCAGGTGTTTGGGTAGAATGAAAAGACAACTTAGTCAAAGCTCAGCCTCCTCGATGTAGCCTAAGCCAGAATGGGTCCACTGATATTCGTTTTATATTGTGGGGTTCTGTGAAACATTTCTTCCATAACAAAGAGGCTCAACTGATTAAGCCAATAAATAATAATTTTTAAAAACCACTAATTTGTTTTAGTACGTTCCTTTTAGGAACAAAGAAATTATGGGTCAACTAGGACAAGCAGCTTGTGTGACCTCACTCATTCAGATAGTAGTGGATTTGAGACAAGATACAGATTCTGTATGCATTTATAAAGCACCAGCTGTCTGCTGAGTACCCTTGAGTGTCCATAATGTAGCCTCCAGTTTAGGGATAGAAAGATTTCTCCTAACAAAAGTTGCTGAGGTTATTGAGAAAAATAGTTTTCCATCTTTCCATCTTTCCCATTCAGAAGAGATGCTAATGCTATTTTTAAATATAGGGAAGACCGCTTGGCATTTTTATACATGCGAGTGATTTTGTTTAAAAAAATATTAATATAAAAGAACGTATGTGCTTTTGTTATACACGTTTTCCCCTCTAACCTGGCTTGTTCAAGGGAATAATTCCTGTGATCTCTACGTAGAAGGAACCACTTGAGGGAGCCAAAGGCATTGCTCTCAAATCTGCATCCATTCGGAAGCTAGGCTTTACTTTCAATCTCATTGTAAATGTACAGGAAGTGGGTGGGGAAGCCCAAGGTCTGGGAAAATGACCATAATAATAGTACCTTGTGTTTGTATAGCACCTTTCTTCAATTAGGTCAGCATGTTAGGATATGATTATTCAGCTGGGAGCTTCCAGTTGTGGGAAATGAGGCACAAGGCAAACACGTGGCCTAGGTGGAACAGAGGGTGAGACTAATTCTTATTCATTCCAAATGCCCATTCATTATTTTTACTCTCAAAAGCTGATGTGTGACCTTTCCTGGCCATTTCCTTAGAAACAATAAGCTGAGAAGTCAGCGTCCCAAACTCAAAGAGATTAAATGGAAAGACTCGTGCTACAAGGGGAAGAAATTACCCTCCTCAGAGCCAAGAACTGAACTCAAACAGAATTCTTAAAACTAACTGAATCCAGTTATAAGGTGTCCAGTTGAATGGATGGTTTCCCAAAACAAATCAAGAAAACAATACAGTGTAAATAATCCTCAGATTTTTTCTTAAGCAAATCTACTCTGATTTGTAATGTAAATTACTCTTTTTTTATCCATCTTCTGCCAAAAATGACAAAAAGAAAAAAAAGGTAAAGAACAAATGGAACTTATATTTAAAAAGCTAGCCGGGCTCGGTGGCTCAGCCTGTAATCTCGCGCTTTGGGAGGCTGAAGTGAGTGGATTGCCTGAGCCCGTGGGTTCGAGACCCACCTGGGCTACTTGGCAAGACCTCATCTCTACAATAAATCAAAAAAAATTAGCTGGGTGTGGTAGCGTGCGCCTGTAGTTCCAGCTACTTGGAAGGTTGAGGCGGAAGGATCGCCGGAGCCCAGCAGGTCGAGGCTGCACTCCAGTCTGGGCGACAGAGTGAGACTCCAACTCAAAAAATAAAAAATAAAAATAAAAAAATAAAAAGCTAAACTTTTGTCCCACATAAGAAAATAGTATTCCAGAGTTTAATGTGTCAAATAAATATGCCAACATGATTTAGGGGAGAAACATCATGAGAGAGCATTTGCTTAATAGACAGCTAGATCTGTGGCTTAGTCATCGACTAAGAATATTGCTAAATGTTCCACTGGGAACATTTGCAGAGACTGATATGTAATACACAGTTAAGATGCTTTCTCCCCCCAGAGTCAGTTTAGATTTCTCTTGCTAATGCAAGGCCACGAGGTTATTTTACAACTACTAAACATGTGCTAACTAACTTCAAATTAGGATGTGGGCATTGACTCCATAGGTATGTTTGAGATTGACAGTCCCTTTACAGGTTGGAACCTAACAGATTTACTCTCTAGAATAATCTGTTTTCATCAAATATATATACATTTCTAAAATGGCAGATGGTTCTTAAATATGGCTTCCCTAATAGTCCAAATAATCGTAATGCGTATCTGTCATATAAAGGGATTTCCCCCAACTAGTAGGGGATAAATATACTTGCAATTAATTGTTCTTCATTTTATGAAAATATGCAATTCAGAGACTCTGCCTGTGCCGAAATAAAAAGAAATCAAACCATGCTTCTTTCTCTCTTACCTCTTTCCCTCCTCCATATCATAATATATCTCAAAAATACCAGTGATTTATTTGGATTTGGGGGGAAAATATTTGTTTTTACTGTAATTATTTGGAAACTTACTTCAGATGTTGACACTTTTTGGACTGGTGTAGATGAATCTCTCTGAATATAAGAAGTGTACATTATTTCCTACTCTCAAAATATGCAGAATTTGGTTTTGGAAGTTAGAGGTTTTAAGGATGTTAGACTCTATGAAAAACTCAAATACGCATAAATATAAATAAATGTACAAAAGTAAGGTGTTACTACCCGAGATTCATCTTTTTTTTTTTTTTTTTTTTTTTGTGTTGGAGTCTCCCTCTGTCGCCCAGACTGGAGTGCAGTGGCCGCTCCTAGCCACAGCAGCCTCGACCTGCTGGGCTCCGATGATCCTTCCTCCTCAGCCTTCCAAGTAGCTGGAACTACAGGCGCGCGCTACCATGATCGGCTAATGTTTTGATTTTTTGTAGAGATGAGGTCTCGCCAAGTTGCCCAGGCAGGTCTCGAACCCGCAGGCTCAGGCAATCCATCACCTCAGCCTCCCAAGGCATGGAATTACAGGCTGAGCCACCAAGCCGGGCCCGAGATTCATCTTTACCACCGTTCACTTCCTGTTTGAATCTCAATTTTAAGAAAACCAAGCCACAGCAAGTAAAGTAACTTGCTCATTAACAGCCAGTGGCAGATTCAAGTTTCTAACCTAGGTCACTTAAGGTAACCTTTTATTCATTGTTTTTATTAATCTTCTTTCTATTCCAGAAGGACTTTTTAAAACCTCCAGGTAAGAATGAGGATGAAAAAGTCAATTCTTTTAAGAAAGTGGGTAAATCAGTTTCATTATATTTCAAAATTATTTTTGAGATATTACTGTGTGTAGCACCTAACACAGAGATGAGTAGAAATAGTGTTTGTCCTCTGAGAACTCAGAACTAGTTCTTATGTTTTCTAATCAATTTAGAGAGAATAAAGAAAAAGAAACTAAACCTTGGTATTTGTAGTTTCAAAATTTTGAATTAGAAATGTCATCATACCCAGGAAAAATGTACATGCAGTATTTACTTGAAAATGACCACCCTTTTTGGAATTTTTTTCTCATGAGAGTTTTCCTCCAGAGGTCTTGCATATGAAAATTCAAAAAGCAAATTTTACCTGCAAGTGATTAAGTAAAATATTTCATTCAAGTTTTGAGAGCTTTAGTCATTACGTTTTACATTTTTGGCATATTTTTATGAAAATAACTTTAAATATTTCCAGAATGTAAAATCCTTAGTGATCCTACTCACTGAAATTATAAGTTTTTATATTTTATACACCATATATCTGTTGAAACATGCAGTTGGAATTCTGTCATTCTGATTAATCTGTGAAATCCCTATAAGGATTTTATCTTATTCACCCTTATGTCCCTTCATACATGTAAGACTAAAAATAAATGCATGATAAATGAATGATTAAAGAGTGAGTTGACATATGAGTGTTTGACTGTAATAACACAAATAGGGTCACTTGAGGACAGACAAAAATGATAAAATGGAAAATGAACAAAGATAGAAATTTAAGGATCAACTACACTTAGGTCATTGTAAAAAGAAAAGAAGTTGAAGAAAACTATGATAAACAATCAGAGAGCAAGAGAGGGAGGCCATTGGTATTTTGTGTTGTGGAAAACAAAGAGGACATTTTTAGAAGTTTGGGTTGGCAATAGTGTTAAAGGTTAAACATGATAGGAAATGTGGTAGTTATTAGAACTGTCCATAAATATTCCAGCTCTCTCCTCCTGGTGGTACATTAAAGATTGTGTTTTTCTGGCTTATTTTGGCTAATGAAATGTGACATGTGTTATTTTCCATTGAACGCTTTGAGAGTCAGTGAGAACTTCCCTGTGTCTCCTTTGTTTCTGCTGCCCTGGTAACTAAAGGTTTAGACTATGGCTGCTTCATTAGTTTGGGACTAAGCATGGGGATACAATGTAGTGTGAAGCTAGGCCCCCTGTCAACCTACAAGGGTACATACCATGAGTGAGAAATACATCCTTTTTGTTTAAAGCCATCGGTCGTGGGATTGTTTGTTACTACGGCATTAACCAGCTTGTCCTGACTGACACAGAGAGCGAAAAGAAGCAATAACTTTGTTATTAGATAGGAGCTATCTAATTAAAATAACCAGGAAGTATACTTAAATACTTCAACAATGAGTCATTGATGACAAATTAAGGGAAAGAATATAGACTACCCACTGAAAATATTTAATATAAAAAGAAGGGAATCCATCTCTTATCCACTTCTATCAAAATTTCTTTTGAAAAACAGACTTAAGGAATATAATAACGGAGAAACGTGTACTGACACTATAAAGGGAATAGTTTAGTATTTGAATCGTGTTAAAGAAGACTATCTAAAATACACCTACAGGCGAGACAGGATTTATGGAATTACTGAGCGATCTGCTGTTCATCACTTAACAGAAGTCTGCATTTGAAGAAAATAGTATTCATTACCTAGCAGAACTACAATACCATTTCTAGGTTAGAAAACAAATACTTGAAGTGAAGATGTTTCTGAGGACAATTGGCAGAAGTCTAATGTCTATCCTACTCTACTGGCTTCTTGGGGAAGTAGAGACTCTTGTTTTGAAGTCAATCCTTTGAGCTGCTAGGAGCAAGCTAAGTAAAATATAGGTAATATTCCAGCTAGCTACTAATGAGGTTAGTTAGGGAGGGAGTCACTGGCTGAGTTATATTCAGACTGCCATAACAACTATGTAAAAGATACTTCTCAGCACAGCAGCAAATCTAACTACACAGAATATTGTTCTCTCTTTCACCGAAAGTTCTGGCAAAGTTAAACTGTAATAAATCTACCTTTTGTCACTTCCTATAGAGATACTTAAAAGGGGACCCAAAAGATATATATCTAAAAGCACCCACGTCAACTTTCTTAAGCAGAAAATATGATTTCTCAGTTTAAAAGTAGTAAATAAAGGCATCATTATAAATAGAGGAGAATCTAGTAAGTAAATGTATCTTGTGAAACATAGCTACTTTTGAAAGAACAACACTTTAGCAAATCTCGAATTAAACTTTCAAATAAATCTGAGAAGGTGTAATGTCTATGAAATTAGAGAAGAGAAAAAACTCACAATAGAAAATAAGTTAAAGACATGATTATTAAACAGAAAAAGTGCAATGGAGGTAGTAAACTGCTTAAAATAAAATTTAAAAATTGGAGGGCAATTTTAAGAAGTCACTTAGAAAAGTCAAAAATAGGACAATAAAGACATAAGCGTTAAGAAACAAATGATCAAGAATATAGATAACAGAATAGGGAGGTCAAATGTAGTTGTAATAAGAATTTCAAAAGGTGTAAGCTGAGAAAGCATAATAAAAGAAGAAATTGCCCTAAGATAAATAAAACTTTAATGTTTATATTCGAAGAGTTCCTTACTAAAAACTAGGTAATTTTAATTTTAAAAATACTCATATCCAGCAATATATTATCACTGTTTAAAAAACATTTAAAACATATTTCTAGAAGAAAAAAATTACATAAGTACTCAATCAGAAATTATGTGAACTTAACAGAGGAAAATGAAAAATAGTAATACTTAGTTTATGAAAGAAGAAATATAAATAACCAGTAAACATGTGGGGAAACAAAGATTTAAACAAGGGATAATTTTTACTTATTACATTTGAGTAAATCAAAATAAGGTAAAGCTTAGTGTCATCAAAAGCACTTGGAAATGTGAATTCCAGAACATTTTTGGGAGCATAAATCAAGATAAATTTTTTTGTATGACAATTGAAAGCATGTAGTTAATGCTTTTTGAGACTCTTTGACAAAATTTCTATATCTTAGAATTTACCTAAAGGGAAAAATCATTTATATTTGCAAACATCTAGCCATAAAAAGATTCAGCAAAAAATATAACGACTATGTCATCACAAATAAATTACCTTAAATTTGGCCTTTGGGTAAAGACATTACAGCCATGAATAACATGCTGTAGATGAATATGCTTAAAGGAATAGAAAAGGCTTCATAAAAGTTCAAAAGGACAAGTTTTAAAATATACGAATAATATATTTTAAGTTTATAATGATATCTGCCTGGAACTTGAAAGCCAGCGTGCTCACATTTGTTTTTTGAATAAGGTTCCCTCGCCAAACAACCCTACTTATCCTGGGCACCAGGCACAGCTCTTGTTTAATCCCTGAGTAGCAGGCTTAAGTTTCTCGTCAGTCCACAGAATTATTCAAACAAGCCAATCACATTACTCCTGCAGGAACCAGGAGGCAGCTCATTCCTTTGATACTACAAAGCCTAACCCCCTCAGCCCCTGGTTGTTCATAATGTTTCTAAATCCAACCCCCTTGGGTGGCCATGCGTGGCACATGGTGGCCTCCCTCCTGTGCTTAAGTGTATGCAACTAATACATTGTTGTCACTCTCATGTGTCAAGCATCATGTGTTTGACCCTCCCCATGGCCCTAGGATGGATATCCCTTTCCTGCCAATGGAAAAAAGAGGCAAATAAAACAAAAAGAAGAAAGGTTCCCATGAAGTAGAGGCTCAGTGAAGTCACATCCTAGACCACAGACAAACTGATGGTCTCTAACAAACAGAAAAATGAGTTCATTTTGCTAAGAAAGTACTTCCTCCTATTAAATAGGAGAAAGCAAAGATAACATGAGTGATGACCAGGCTGTGCCCATGCTGGATAGTTTGGATCTTGTTAGTAAAATAGGAGGTGATGTCAGTTGCTGAGTTCAAGAAGCAATGATAAGGGTTGGGGCTTAAAGAGTGGATCCATTAGGATATATGCCCACATGTAGCCTAATACCCAACTAAAAGTAACTTAAACTCAGTCAACTATCTCACCTGGAAAGAAACCTGGAAGTGGGCAGTTCTCAGAAGGGCAAGGAGCTA
Source organism: Tarsius wallacei (assembly GCA_963574415.1). Lineage (NCBI taxonomy): Eukaryota > Metazoa > Chordata > Mammalia > Primates > Tarsiidae > Tarsius > Tarsius wallacei. Next base: position 14,316 of record CAUYQG010006061.1, read on the forward strand.
TACAAATATCAGGTTCAGGTTCGTGGTCTTTGAAATGTTCCATTTCCCCTGAAAGAGGTAGAATGGCCATTGTAGAGACATCCTAATTTCACATGACATTCCAAAGAAGCAACAAATGAGGGAGAAAAAAATGTAATATATCTACCTCTACATTTATATCTATACACATAAATCTTTTCCAGAAGCTCCCAGCAAATATCTCCTTAATCTCACTGACCAAAGTGAGTGGCTATCTCACTGGCCACTGGTCAGAGGTTATCAAAGATCAATAACTAGCAAAGGAAATAAGATTAGCATGACTGGTTTAGATCTACCACAATTTCTACCTTGGAGCTGAGCATTATGCTGCTTGAATAAAAGTGGATTCCGTCGGCACATAACATGGAGGGAATAATTCAGGATAAGCAACTTATGGAAACTGCCGTTCGGGGAAGTATGGAGAAGTTTTGGAACAGCAGCTGTGTAGATAAAATCATAGGATATTCATAAGCCATAAATGATAGGATTACTGGGAAGCTGGAAAAGCAGGAATGTATAAGGAACATGATATCCTAGACTTGAGATGTTCTTTGACAACACGCAAAAGTCCAGGAATCAGAAGTAAATGAACATGTGGATTAGCAAAGGAAACAAGAATGCTAGGAAGTTCACAGAAAAGGTGTGGAACGGCTGACCACAGGATCCAGAACTTTAGAAGGTAATGAAGCTAGCTGTGAGTTATAAGAATTAAGGAAAAAAGAAGTATGGTTCTGGGCATCTGATGATTGGGATGAAAAAAATGGAATGACCAAATGGGGTAAAAGAAAGAAAAATATTCTAGTAAGTAAAATAAATCCAAGCTCACTGGTATATGTATGTTCAACATGTAACCATGGCAGAGGGAGTCAGAAAATTGGGCTATAAAGGCGATAGATGTGAGAGATTAAAATGATCAGAAAGGCATCATGGTACAGTGAAGATAAAGACAGGAATAATTTTTCCTTTGCCTATGCTGTCTTGTATTCCCAGCTAGATTGTATTTTCTTTCAGGTCAAGGAGCATATGTGACATTTCTTTCTTATCCTAGCCAAGGAACTGGGTGAGGAGGAATGGTAGCTGTGTTGATATTGGGAACATTCGTAAGATTCTAAGATTTCATAGGGGCTTCAAACACCAATGATCATATAGGGCCTGCACATTTAGATTTTAAGTACCTTTGTAAAATCAGAACATAGTTACATATTTTTAACTTGGCTGAAGGTATTATATCTGGATGCAGTTCTTTCTCTTATGGTTTCCAATTACACTTTTTTCTTATCTACCAGTGATGCATTCCTCCAAATACAATCCATGGCTATGTCAAGAAATTATAAGTGCTGGTAGATACCAACCATGTCACAGAATGCCTGCTAGCTACCTGGTCCAGAAAGGCATTTGTTGGACTGAGTCTAAAAGCAGGAGACGAGAAAGCACATCAAAAAATATTCAAGAGGTTGAATTAACCTCTTGATATTTTTACAAGACAATATTCTATAGCCATAAAATGATTGTTTAAATGTGCTAAACTAAAAAGCACAATGCAATTTTAAAATAATACTTGTATGCATGTGAAATATCCAAAATATTTGTTTATAAGGAGAATATGGATTATTTTAAGATGATGTTTAGGATTTTATCTTTCCAAAGTAAGCATGTATTATTTAAGCAATAATTAATTGTATAACAAATAAGAATAATAACAAGACCTGGCAAACTTTCTCTCTCTCTCTCTCTCTCTCTCTCTCTCTCTCTCTTTTCTTCCCAGGTAAATAGGTAGTGAGATTAGCTTCTGAGTCACCATAATTCATACAGCTTCATTTCCTGTTTGGGAGTTAGGTCAGAAGATCTGAGTACAGTCTGATTCAAGCCACTGTTTATATAAATATTATCCAAGGCTCTTTCCAGTCCCTAAGGCAATGTCCCTTTGAGAAAGTTTGAGCCTTATTATCCTATTGATGTCTTGTGGATTGCTGGATTTAAAACACTCCACACTCGTTCAGGAAGACTATGAGTTCTCTAAAGCTGCCACTATCCAAACAGGGCTGAGTCAATCACAGCTGGAGGGTCATTTGGTTTTTGCAGGTCTGTGGAAAGTAGGTAGAGAAGTGGAAAGGTCCCCCTCGGGCTGATGACTAGATTTCCCCAGGGAGGCGTCTATATCACTCAAAAGTGTTTCCCTGTGTTCCCTCATTATTGGCTATTTTAAAATAGCAGTGCGAGTATGTGAAATATCAAAAAACCAGTTCGGGCCAACAATTATTATACCCCAGGATATTTCAGTGGTCTGCTGCTCTTCTGGTTTTTCTTGATGTTATTTTTTTTTTCAATTCTCAGGCTTCTTCAAAGGGCTGTTTTTTCTGTTTAAATGTCAGAGATTCCTAAGGACCATTTCTACATTCTACATCCTCTGTCTTCAGAAACTCATCTAATTCTTGTTCTAATTTTTCCCAACAGGTTGATACATTCAAAACTTAGGTCTCTCTACAGATGCTTTGGGGATCTAACTAGATCCTCTTGGGTCCTCTTTGCTGGTTCTGTGTGTCCTCCCTCCAGGCCCCCCGTGCTTTGTTTTTAAAGGCTTGTTCCTGCAACCCTATTCAGAGACCTTGCTTTGAACAGGACAAACTCCGTGCCACAATTTATCTTCCAGAGTTCCCTTTGGATTGAGAGGAGGCTGAAACTTCACCCCAAACTGCACTGTTGCCAGACTCACTTCTTCCCTTCCCTATTCAGCCTCTTCTTCTAGAAGCAAGTCTTTAATAGGTCATTTGCACACGAATTTTTTTCTCAGAATCTGCTCAGAGGAACCTGAGCTAAGACCTGTTTTCATTTATACAGATGCCTATTAACGATGGTCACCAGTTGGACCACTTACATGTTGAACCCAGTTTGCCCACAACTGAATGTGTTCTTTCTCTCTTAATCCTGCTCCCCTTTCCACATTTCCTAATTTATAAATTGTCCAAGACAGCAATACAGGACTCATTCTAGATGTTTCTCCACTTCAGCTCTGATATTACTTAATCACAGCTAAATCTTTCTTGTCTCCATGAACACAGTCATGACATTTTTCAAGTCACTTTTTTTTCTAATCTATCAACCCTCAGTTAACTCTTACCCCGACTCTAGCTGGGTTCCAGAGACAATCATTTAACTATACTCTTACCAGAACTCTGCATTTATTTTCATCCCTTTCCTTCTGCCACACCCACAAGCTTCCTACTGTAAATTACTTTTATAATGTTTTCTCTCCTTTCTCAACAGACCACTGCTAGAAAAAAGAAAGAAAGAAAATCGCCTAACCTAATATGTAGGAGTCACCGCAAAAGTATCTCTAACCTGGAGCTTTGTTCATTTTAGAATGTGAAGTATCTGCCTTCTAATCTAGTTCATAACCAGTCCAATTCCAGCCCCAATCCTGCCTCTTATCACTTCCTTTGTCCCTTGTGATATTTTTGCTTCCTCAGTTTTCCAAATCCCATGTTTCTCCATAGGTTTTCTTCTCAAGTAAAGGTCTATTCCACCCTAACAAATCATGCACACACTACATACAAAACAAACAAGACAATATTTGCCTTCATTATCTTTTAGTCCTAATGTTCTTCCTTATGAATCATCCAATAATTTAAGAAGCAATGGACTTTGTTGCCACTAGAATGTCTCCATCACTCTGTGATTAGGCTTTCAGCATTTACCACAGTTTTGTCATTTGCATTTAAACATTTGATGCGTTGGAATTTATTTTGATAGCTAGCTAGCTATTTTTAAAAACTGAATCAATTGTCCCGTCTTTATTTGTTAAGTCCGTCTTTTCCATATTCATTCAAAATGTTGTCCCAATTCCTCTTCAGGAATATGATGATAAGAAGAACATCTATCTTACAGGATTGATTTAAGGCTTAAATGGGAAATTGTGTAAAGGACTTAGAAACATGAAAACACAGAGCAAGCACTCAATATTTTTAGCACTTATTATCCACAACACAATTTTTACTTTATTTCTGGACTGCCTTTTGATACATTAATATGTCAGTTTCTGAACTATATTCCCCTTATTAATAGTCTTTTTAGAAGTGTCCTGTCTATTCTTGTACAGTAATTTTCCTATTAAAATCATCCTTCATGTATCTGTGACTCAGCATTTCTGAGTCAAAGCTGAATTTTGAAAGGAGTCAGTTTTTGTTTACTGAAATCAGAATGTGAATGTTCACAGATGTGTAGCTGGTATTCTGTGCTACAGTATTATTTGCTTGTCATTAGTGGATGAGGGTGGGGGAAATTTTTTTCCTACTGTGGCTTCCATGTTGGGAGCAGAGGGTTCTTATCCTGCTCACATGAATATGAATACTATTATTGTCTGCAGTTGCATTATTTTTTATATCCTGTCTGGGAAGTCTAGAAATTATGGAAATAGGACCTGGTATGAAGGAATTAACACATAAAAGAAATGAAACACTGATGATTCAAATGAGATATTTAAATAAAATGGCCCTACATCTAAATGGAAAATAAGCAAATGAATAAAATAAAATAAAATCATATTTGTTTGCTAACATAAAACCAAGGATATTTCTGACATATAGATAACTTCAGGAAGATCTAAATTTTTTATAATTTTTTAGTTTTTCTCTCAAAGAGATAGTAAAATATTAAATGTTATTCTTTCAAGTATTTAAATTTCATCATTTTAAAGCATACATTTAAATATTTCTTACTCACTTTTTTCTATTTATTTATCTCTTCCTTCTTCTATACCAAAACTATATCATTATAGCTGTGTTTGCCTTGCACCATTTTTTGATATCTCATTTTGGGCAATTTTACCCATATTTATCTTCTTAAAAAATGACTTGGCTCTTTTTAAAAAAAATTTTAATTTTAAAGATGAGGGGTACAGTTCAGAGTTAGATATACAGGTGTTCATCATGCAGGTACCCTTGGTGATGAGGTATGCCCCCTTCCCCCTGTAGTTTCCCACTACTGCCTATCTCTTTCTTATAGTATTATGATAATTGTTCAAGGTCCACTTATGCGTGAGAACATGTGGTACTCAGTTCTTTGTTTCTGTGATAGATCACTCAGTATTATAGAAGTCCATCCAAGTTGCTGTGAAGTTTATAATTTTGTCCTTCTTTATGGCTGCATAATAATCCATCATGTATATGTACCACTTTTTTATCCAGTCCTTGTTCGATGGGCAGCATGGTTGATTCCATGTTTTTGCAATTATGAATAATGCTGCCATACACATGCGTGTGCAGGTATCTTTTTCACAGAGTGATTTGAGTTCCTCCGGGTATATTCCCGGTAGGGGGATTGTGGGGTCGTATGGAAGGTTGTTTTTTAGATCTTCTAGGAATCGCCACACTGTTTTCCACAGAGGTTGTACTTGGTTACACTCCCACCAACAATGTAGAAGTGTTCCCTTTTCACCACATCCTCTCCAGCACCTGTTATTTTTTGAGTTACTGATGATGGCCATCCTGACTGGAGTTAGGTGGTGTCTCAGTGTGGTTTAAATTTGCATTTCTTTGATGAATGGTGAGGCGGAGCATTTTTTCATGTATCTGTTGTCTGCTCTTATGTCTTTTTTTGAGAAGTATCTATTCTTATATTTTGCCCACTTTGCAATGGGGCTGTTTATTATTTTCTTTTTGGCACAGTTGAGTTCCTTGTAGATCCTAGATGTTAGGCCTTTGTCAGATATTTTTTCCCAGTCTGTCTCCCTTCTCTCTTGGTGGTTTCTTTGGCTTTGCAGAGAAGCTTGTCAGTTTGATGAGGATTCTATACTTCGACCTGGCTGTTTTTAAACATTTCCTCTTCCAAATAAATGATAGGCTCAGTTCATCAAAGTTCGCTTAAAATCTCTTTGAAATTGTATTAGTATCAGTAGGCTGATGCAAAAGTAATTGTAGTTTTTTCATTGTTGTAATTTGCCATTTGATATTGGAATACATTCTTAAATAAACGTGGTTATGGTATACATCATTTTAATGCTCATTTCTCGCTTTTTTTATGCCAATGACTTATTCCCTGCTGTTTATTTTACATTTATTTTAGACCATGGAAATGGTGTTAGACCAAAAGCAAATTTGAGTTCAAAACGGGTCATAAGGCAGCAGAGACAACTTGCAACATCAACAACACATTTGGCCCGAAAACTGCTAATGAACGTACAGTGCAGTGGTGGTTCATGAAGTTTGCAAAGACGACAAGAGCCTTGATGATGAGGAGTGTAGTGGCCAGCCATCAGAAGTTGACAATAACCAACTGGAAGCTATCATCAAAGTTAATCTGTTTACAACTATACGAGAAGTTGCCGAGGAACTCAATGTTGACCTGTTGAGCAAATTGAAACAAATTGGAAAGGTGGAAAAACTCGATAAGTTGGTGCCTCATAAGCTGGCCAAAAATAAAAAAAAAAATCATGGCTCTGAAGTGTCGTCTTCTCTTATTCTACACAACAACAATGTGTCTTTTCTCAGTTGGATTGTGACATGCGACAAAAAGTGGATTTTATATGACAACAGGTGATGACCAGCTCAGTGGGTGGACCGAGAAGAAGCTCCAAAGCACTCCCCAAA
>CAUYQG010006067.1:0-61094 GCA_963574415.1 Tarsius wallacei
TTCCACCCAACAACCACAGAATATACATTCTACTCCACTGCATGGAACGTACTCCAAGATTGATCACATCCTTGGCCATAAATCAAGCATAAACAAATTCCATAAGTTTGCAATATTGCCATGCACCACAGTGGAATAAAAACAAATATCAACACCAACAAAATTTCCCCAAAGCTAACAAAGACATAGACACTAAACAGCTGAATAGCTGAATAGCTGAATAGCTGAATAGCTACGGAGTCAACACTGAAATCAAAGCAGAAATGAAAAGATTCCTGGAAAGAAATGAAAATGAAGAAACATCTTACCAAAACCTCTGGGATTCCATGAAAGCAATTCTAAGAGGGGAAATTATATCTCTACGTGCTGACATAAAGAAAATGGAAAGATCATAAGTTGAGAGCCTAACAAATCACCTAAGGGAGCTGGAAAGAGAATATCACCAAAACCCCAACTTTAGCAGAAGAAACCAAATCACCAAAATAAGAACCCAAACATGGGACATAGAAGACAAAAATATCACAGAAAACATCAACAAAACAAAAAGCTGGTTCTTTGAAAGAATTAACAAGATTGATGGATCCGTGGCCATAATGACCAAGAAAAAGAGAGAAGAAGTCCAAATAAACACAATCAGAAATACAAAAGATTAAATCACAACTGACCCTGAAGAAATACAAAAGATTATCAGAGATTGGTATGTACACCTGTATGGCAGCAAATTTGATAACCTAAATGAAATGGAGGACTTTCTGACATCACACAACCTCCCCAGGTTGAAATAAGAAGACACTGAGACATTAAATAGACCAATAGCAACCCAGGAAATTGACACAGTCATACAAAAACCACCTATAAAAAAAAAGCCCTGGACCGAATGTCTTTTCAGCAGAATTCTACAAAACACACAAGGAGGGGCTGATACCAATTCTATTGAAAGTATTCCAGGCAATTGAGAATGATGGAATTCTCCCCAAATCACTTAACGAAGCTAATATCACACTGATATCAAAGCCGGGTAAAGAGTCAACAAAAAAGAGAGCTACAGGCCAATACTGATATCCAAGCCGGGTAAAGAGTCAACAAAAAAGAGAGCTACAGGCCAATATCCCTTATGAACATAGATGCAAAAATCCTCAACAAGATTCTAGCAAATCGGATCCAACAACACATCTCAAAAATCATCCACCACGACCAAGTAGGCTTCATCCCCAGGATGCAGGACTGGTTCAACATTCACAAGACCATATATGTAATTAAATACATCAACAGATGAAAAAACAAGAACCACGTGATTATCTCTTTAGATGCAGAAAAGGCTTTTGATAAAATCTAGCATTCCTTCTTGACAAAAACCCTCAAATACCTAGGTATAGAAGGAACATACCTCAAAATAGTGCCATCTATGATAAACCCACAGCTAGCATATTGCTGAATGGACAGAAACTGGAAACATTTCCCTGAAAACTGGAAACTAACCCCTCTTGTTCAACATTGTGTTGGATTCCCTAGCTAGGGCAATTATACAAAAGAAGGAAATCAGGGGTATCCAAATAGGAAAAGAGGAAGCCAAGTTATCCCTCTTTGCTGATGATATGATCCTATACCTTGAAAATTCGGGATAATCTGTCAAAAGTGTGTGTTTGCACTGATAAAGGACTTTGGCAAAGTCTCAGAGTACAAAATAAATGTGCAAAAGACAGTTGCATTCCTATACACCAACAACAAGCAGGCAGAAAACCAAATAAAAAGCACAATCCCATGCACAATAGCCACACAAAAAATGAAATACCTCGGCATCCTCCTAACCAGAGAAGTGAAAGACCTTTACAATGGAACTACAAAACACTGCTCAAAGAAATCCAAGAAGACACAAACAAATGGAAAAATAATCCATGTTCATGTATAGGAAGAATCAACAATATTAAGATGTCCATCCTACCAAAGGCAATCTATAGATTCAACGCAATGCCTATTAAGTTACCAACATCATTCTTCTCAGACCTGGAAATGACAATACAGAAATTTATATGGAAAGATAAACAACCATGAATTGCCAAAACAATCCTTAGCAAAAGAAACAAAGCAGGAGGTATCACACTTCCAGACTTCAAACTTTACTATAAGGCTACAATAGTCAAAACAGCCTGGTATTGGTACAAGAACAGGCATATAGACAAATGGAACAGGACAGAGATGCCAGAAGCAAAGTCTCAATTTCTCAATCAGCTCATTTTTGACAAAGCCTCCAACAACAACCACTGGGGAGAAGAGAACCTATTCAGAAAATGATGCTGGGAAAACTGGCTGATCACATGTAGAAGATTCAAACAGGACCCCCTACCTATCACCATACACAAAAATTAACTCTAAATGGATCAAAGACCTAAATGCAAAACCTCAAACTATAAGAATCTTACAGTGGGCAACCCCTTCGTGTCCCCTCCCACTGTGGGACTTTCTCTGTCCTCTCAATAAATCCTGCTTTCTCACACTCAAAAAAAAAAAGAATCTTAGAAAACGCAGGAGACGCCCTTATGTAAATTGGAGCTGGCAACCAATTCCTGATCAGAACCCTAAGTGCCCATACCATAAGAAATAAGAGAGACAAATGGGACCTCATCAAACTTATGAGCTTCTGCAAAGCAAAAGAAACCATCAAGAGAGAAGGGAGACAGCCCACAGAATGGGAAAAGTATTTGCCAACTGTATATCTGACAAAGTTCTAACATCTAGGATCTACAAGGAACTCAAATATGCTGAAAGGAAAAACAAACATCCGCATTAAAAAGTGAGCAAAAGACATGAATAGACACTTCTCAAAAGAAGACATACAGGCAGGCAACAGACACATGAAAAAGTGCTCAGCCTCACTAATCATCAGAGAAATGCGAATCAAAACCACATTGAGATACCACCTAACCTCAGTAAGAATGGCCATCATTTAGCATCATTAATAAAACAAACAACAGCAGATGCCAGCAAGGAAACGGAGAAAAAGGAATGCTTCTCATTGGTGGTGAGAATGCAAACTAGTGCAACTTCTTTGGAAGACAGTGTGACAATTTCTGAAAGAACTAGAAATTGACCTTTCCTATGACCCAGCAATTCCCCTATTGTGAATATACCCGGAGGAACTCAAATCATTCTACAAAAAAGTTACCTACACACGTATGTTTGTTGCAGCTCTTTTCACAACAGCAAAAACATGGAACCAACCATGCTGCCCATCAAAGCTGGACTGAATTTAAAAATGTGGTACATATCCACAATGGAATATTATGCAACCATAAAGAAGGACAAACATGGACTTCACAGCAACTTGGATGGATTTAGAGTTCATCATACTCTATCACAGAAAAAAAGAACAGAGTACCTTATGTTTTCACTTATAAGTGGACCTTGAACAATTATAATACTATAAGAAAGCATTTGGCAGTAATGGGAAACTGTCAGAGGAGTGGGGGTGGGATTGGCAATTGAGGGAAACAGCTAAGGAACGGAGGGGCACACCTCATCAACAAGGGTACCAGCATAATCAATGTTTGTATACCTATCCCTGAACTGTACCCCACATCTTTAAAATTAAATTAAATTAAATTTAAAAAGAAAGCTAAAGCAGACCATAAGGGAAAGAGAAGGTAGGGTAGGGTGATGAGACAAGACTCTCTGAGGAGGTGGTATTAGATAGGAACCTGAACAAAGCAATGGGTGGAGCCCCGGGAATTCTAAGAAAGAGCATTCCTGGCAAGTGCAAGGCCCTGAGGGGAGCATGTCCACATGTTCCAAACAAGAAGGCTGGCTTGGGAAGAGTTTAGTTAGGAGGGTGGGGCAGCCAGGAAGGAACCAGGAGAGCCTCGGGGTGTTCTGCAGACTGCAGGAGCCAGCCATGTGGATGGCTGGGAAGTGGTACGGAATGCAGGAATTGAGTCAGAATCCACAGGGCTTCCTTGAGAATTGGGATGTGGGGTGTGAGAGGAAGGGAGGAGTCGCTTGAGTTCTTTGCCAACCCTCTCTCTTCTCTCCAACTTCGGGATGTGGAGGGGGCCATGGGCCTCTCCTCTCCTCCACCTACATGTTTTCTAGAGGTGGTTCCATCTTATCTCGGGCTTTATACACTACCTATGTGCTGAGGGTGCCTAACTGCTATCCAAGTGCTATCTCCGTTTGGATGTCAGAGAGTCTACCTCAAGTATAACATGATTAAATTGACTCTTGACAACCACTGGCCCTCACCCCAATTGGAAGCTCCTCCTATAGCCTTCCCCATCTTGGTTAGAGAAGCTCTATATAAATGGTTAAGAGCACAGGACTCTGGATCCAACCTGTCTGGGTTCAAATCTTGGCTTGACCACTTGCTGGTTATCTGACATTAGAAGAGTCGCTTAACATCTCTGTGACTCAACTGCAGAACAGAGAGGAGATACTTGGACCCTACATGATCTGAATGTTTGTGGACCCCAAAATCCCTGTGTTAAAATCGTAACTTCCAAGGTGATGATGGCATTAGGAAGTGGGACCATCGGAAGGTGATTCGGATATAAAGAAAGGGCCCTTATAAACAGGATGAATGTCCTTATAAAAGAAATGCCATGCCAGGGAATTGGTTTCCTTCTTCTATGTATGAGGACCCAGCATCAAGGCATCTTCTATGAACCAGAAAGTGGGCCCTCACCAACACCAACTCTGTTGGTACCGTGGTGTTAGACTTCCAGCCTCCAGAACTGTGAGAAATAACTTTCTGTTGTATATAAGCCATCCAGTCTATGGTGTTTTGGTATAGTTGCCTGAACATTCCAAGACTCTACATCACAGGGTGGTTGTGAGGATTCAACGATTTAATACTTCCAAAATACTCAGAACAGTGGCTGGCACATGGTGAAGTTCGGTGTGTTTTCTATTACTTTTGTCCGGCAAAAAATAAAATCATGTCTCAAGAGGGCTACATTCGTTATTTAATTATGATTTAGACAGGTGAGATAGACCCATGGAAAGAGCATGTTATTTGGAATCAGATAAAAATTAATTCGACATCTTTCTTCCTCTGCTTGCAAGCTAGGTGACCTTGGAAAGTTATTCCACATTTCTGAGCCTCCGGATTCTCTTTAAAGTAGGAATAACACCGCATATCCCTCGGGGCACTTGTAAACTTTAAATAGCATCATGTATATGAAGTGTCAGCTCCGTGCGAGATAACAGCTACTATTATTAAGATTAAGAATTTGGCTTTCTGGGCCTCAGAGTGGTCATGCAGCATCAAAGAAAAGCAGCAATTGACAGGAGATTTCTTTCCAATGGAGGCATCTGTCATTTGGGACAACAAAAATGCAAAAGCCTTTTAAGAAGTCCCATTCTACCAGGGCAAGAGGGCAGCTCTGGACTGTGACATGGACCAAGGAGCGAAGGGGCATAGAGGAGAGTAGACAGCCGATCCTCTGATTTCAGGCACCATTTCCCAAGAGTCACCTTAGTCATCCGTCTGGAGCCCAGGGCCACAGCATGTGGCGAACCCAATTCCAACCGTCTGCCAACAGTTCTCAAGAGCAGAATAAAACCATTAATGTTTAATATTTAAACAAAAACCTTCCCTTATTAATCACTTTAAACCCCAGTGATGATTATTAAAACATAATGGATAAGGCCTTATTTTTAAAGCTTGATTTTTAATGACCGAGATAAAAATCAAAACTCAAAAAAAGATCGAGCTCCCTTGTTCTCTAGAGATCATTCTTACTCCAGGCCAGAGCCCTGGGGAGATTTCCCGGCTCCTCTGTAAGCCAGGGCTGCCTTTCCCCTCGAGAATCCTTCCCTGTGCATACATGGGCAGAAGAGTGTCTCCAGGAAGGGACACTTCCCACGTGGCACACCAACCTGATTTCCCACGCTCTAGGCCGCAAGGCCATGGGCAGGAGTAGAGGCCGGTGCTGCTACCAGCCCCTATTCCCAACCGGACATCTGACCCAGGCTATGGAAGGTGACCCCAAGTACCGGTTGCTGGGTGCTTAGAAATGAGGTCATATTTTCATTGCTGGTCATTTCTGGGGAGTTCTGTAAGGCTGGTTGATTCTCCCATATTTACTAGGATAATAGGGCCTGCACTATCCACTGAAATCAGGGAGGCAAGGACCGAAGCAGGAGGAGGAGGAGACAGCAGGGGGCCTGGCCCAGCCTCCTTACTCTGTGACCCCTGCAGGTGTCAGTGCAAAGTCCCAACTGGAGTTTCCAGACAACTGGACAACTGGAAGTCAAGTGGGTTAGCCTACTCTATGGAGCAGACTGGAGCGATAACAGGAGGCAAGAAAATTCCTTTAATAAAAACAACCAAAAATATAAAACTCCTAAGAATAAAGTTTAATAAGTTGTGGCAATGACTTATGCAAAGAAACAAAATCCTATTGAGGGACATAGGATGTTTGAATACATGAAAAACTATATCCTCTTTTCCAACAGGTATTCCACTTTGTGAAAATAACAATTCTCCTGAAATAAAACTAAGTTTGATGCAAATCCCAATCCAAATTCTTTTAGGACTTTTTTTCTTTGTTGTGGAAAAATGTTTATTTAAATTTCTTTTAAAAGAATCAGCATATATAAATAGCCAGGTAAAATAGAGAGGAAGTATTTGTCCTACTAGACATTATAAACATACTATACAAATATGAACATGAAGACATCATACAAAAATTAACAGAAAGCTCAATATTACAGAATCCAGAATTCAGAAACAGAATTTGATACATGATCAAGGTAGACTATTCAACAAAATGAATTGGAAAAACTGATGAGTCATTTGGAGAAACAGAAATGACAACTTTCTATAGCAAAATAAATTTCAGATGGAGCAAATATCTAACTGTTAAAATATACACATTTAATTAGAGTACTAAAAGAAAACATAGGTAATTGACTTATATTCTTAGTATGCAACTTTTTAGATGGTCACTTGACACTGTGTATCAACATTTTCAAGTTTGACTCAACAATTGCATTTGTGGGAATTTTTCCTAAGGCCATAATGAGTTAAATTCACAGAGAAATATATACAAGGGTACTCATTAAGTATTGTTTATGATAGTGAAAAATTGGAAACAACTTAAATATTGATTAAATAAATTATCACATACCTGTACAATGAAACCCTAAAACAGCCAATTAAAATAGTTGAAAGGACATGGCATGGATTTAACATACCCAGTGACCAGCCATTTTAACATTGCCCAAATCTCATGTTTTTCGAGCAGTTCACTTAACTTACCCTCTAATCACTAGCCAAGGACAGCACCGATTTCTCAGAGATAAACATTGATAATTTTTTTACAACCCCCTCCCCAGCTTATTTTGTACTTATTAGCTTTTCTATTTCAAGTATTTGCCTCCCCCCATAAGACCCAAGTTAACCTCATCAGCCCTTTGTGACCTTCATGGCACAGACAGACCCCACCACCATGATGGCAATCAGGTGACTACCCCATCCATCTGCCTGCTGTCCATCACCTGACCTCAGTACAAGTGCTTACCTGCCCCTTCATGATGATGTGGAGCAAACCACCACCCAATCACCTTAGTGACCTTCCTCCATCAAAGGGCAGGATTAAAAGGACTCAACCATGAACAGCCAGCCACCATCACCTTACTAGACTCTGGTGTGGCCATGTGCTCTTTGAGCTTTGACTCCCTCCCCTGCCTTGGGGAGGTGAATCTCCTCTTTCTCTTTCTCTAATTTACTTTTTAAATAAACCATATTTTCCAATCTAACTTCTGTGCAATTCTTTACATCTGTCATGCATCAGATCACACACCAGACCCGCACACAACAGAGGGTCTGATCTAACTTTCTGGAGGCCCCCACTGGGAGTGTGACCTAACAATTATAATATATAACCAAACTGATACTCTATTGCCTGTGTACCATCTGGAGGAAATGTGGCCCCTGTTAATGGTCTTGACAGGATGTTATTCACATGCTTGCTCTTTAGAGGTATATCTTCTGCCCATCAGCAGAAAATTCACATGCCATTGGTCTCAGCTAGGCATGGCTTGCCCTGCCATGCCCTCCAAATGGCCAAAAATCTGAAAAGACGGATGGTCCAAAGAGGACCACAGATCAGATCCACACACCAGACACTTCAGGAGTTTCCTTCATCCTCCTGGATTTGCAAGTGAAGTTTGGGGGTTCATGCAAATGATTGATCAGTGACAGGATATTCCATGTATTGCAGAAATTACTGGCACTTCCATCTCCACCCCCATGGTGGGCTGTGGAAATGAATCGCGCTCAAGCTGTGAAAAACTTAAGCTGCTACATGAAATGTAAAATCATTCAGCTTCAGAGACTGCAGCATTCTGCTTGTGGCCTTGGGACTGAAACACCAGATGTCGCACCCAGTAATGACTTCACTTTCATCCAACTACAATAACTCAAGATTGAGAGAATTTGGGGTTTTGACTTTGCACTGCTGTATCGAGATTCAACAGAGGCTAACTACCCTCCCTACCAAGATTCCCTCCAGATAACGGGGGAACTGGCACCCTCTTCAACACCTGCACACAGAGTATACAGAAAAAAATCCCTGCCAAGGTTGTGCCACACCACAGCTCCAGGGGGAGATGCACTGCTGTGTGGGTTGGTAGGAGAAGAGGATAGTGGTTTGTTTCATTGGAGGGCTGTAGAGGGAAGAGAATTTGTTAAGTTCACTTCAAACTAACCAGAGGCTGGACACGGCAGCTCATGACTGTAATCCCAGCACTTTGGAAGGTTGAGGTGGGAGGATTGCTTAAGCTCAGAAGGTTAAGACCAGCCTGGACAACATAGCAAGACCTCATCTCTTCAAAAAATCAAAAAATTAGCCAGGAGTGGTGGCACAGGCTTGTAGTCTCAGCAACTTGGAAGGCTGAGGCAGAAGGATCACCTGAACCCAAAAGTTCAAGGCTGCAGGGATCCATGATCATGTCACCGCGCTCTAGCCAGGGTGACAGAGTGAGACTCCGACTCAAAAAATAAAAATAAAAAATAAATAACTCACCAGAATATGCCTCAAAAAGTCCTTTCAGCTTGGGACATAGCTAAGACCTACACCGCTAAGTTGGTGATTTTGATGTATTGTTTATTTTCCTGTTTACCTGAATTGTCCTGGCTCAAAGAATAAAGAAGACACTTATATAATAAAAGTGGTGTAAGTCACTATTTCAAACCTGAAAAGACTGGTTTTCAAACTGTTAAAAATTGTTGTACGTCTACAGGGAAAGTTTCTCCAGAAGCCTGACGTGACTGCAGCGTAGAAGGAAGTCTTTAGTGGTTACAGTAGAAGGTGGAGGTGAGCTGCCTGTGTTTCCTTCAGGCCAGACAGGTTCTGGGTAAAGAAGTCAACTAAAAGAAGGAAAAGCTTCAGGGATAAGCTTGTAGAGAACAGAGATGAGGTTATGATTGCTGTGGCATCGTGCCTGTGTTTTATTTTACAGTTTTTTCCCTGCTGCATGATAAAGAAGACCAAGACACAGCGTGCTGGAAAGTAAACCAAAGTCATTTCTTTGATTAAGTCCAATAACCTCGGCGAGGAGAGCCCTGCAGTGTCCCTGTGGCTACAAAAGAAAGATGAGGGTAGCTGCTAAGAGGGAAGCTATTTGGAAAGACTATTGATTTCAAACTCAGAGAAAATGGATAAGGAAAAGCGAAAGATTGATGAGGAAGGTACAAAGTGGACTATGAGATGTTTTTCGAAAATTTGACTTTTAAAAAATGAGTTGTTAATGGGTTTTTAGGTTCAATTTTTTTTTTTTGAGTTGGAGTCTCACTCTGTTGCCCAGACTGGAGTGCAGTGGCCGCTCCCGGCCACCGCAGCCTCGACCTGGTGGGCTCCAGCGATCCTTCCGCCTCAGCCTTCCAAGTAGCTGGAACTACAGGCGCGCGCTACCACACCCGGCTAATTTTTTGATTTCTTGTAGAGATGAGGTCTCACCAAGTTGCCCAGATGGGTCTCGAACCCGCAGGCTCAGGCAATCCACTCACCTCAGCCTCCCAAGACGCGGGATTACAGGCTGAGCCACCGAGCCCAGCTTGGGTTCAATTTCTTTAATAGAGAGTTATATGCTTCCCAACTATAGACAGGCAATTCACGATTATGACTCTAAGAGACTTGAATGAAAGGACCCATGTGGCTCTTAGTTAAAGCATGGACCCACCACTTGGTGATGGCCTGCCTGAATTGCAGGGCTAACAATCCATCTTTCAAAACTTCAACCATAATGTTAACGTCACTTTGCAGCCGAAAGCATTTTATGTGTATGCTCAAATACGTGCATATAGTCTGGAAGGGGTATATAATTTCCTGATAGGACCTTCTGTTTCAGTGTACCTGTTTGTCTGAGTACCTATCCTCCCTTCATCTCTTGGGTATTCTCATTTTTTCTGCTTTTTTCTTTTTTATATATTATCCCCAAGTACCACACTTGACTAAAATTGCTGGCACTGGTCATTTTTTCTTCACTGTTACATGCCTTCGAGTCTATGTCCCCAGAAACAATTAACCGGGGACAACCAACCCTTTGCTGTCACGTAGGAATCCTATAGTTGAAGACAAGAACAAAGATTCTAAAGGAAGTCTTTATCTTCAATTCATAGATGATTCTCCTCCTACCTCCCAGCCCTCCCTTCATCCCCATTCTTCTGACCAGACTTCTGCTGTGACAGAGTGTTAGAATAATGGCCCACAGTGAATCATGGTGCCCTGGGTCTATGACTCTTTGGTCCTTCTCCTTAAAAAATAGAATCTATTTTTCCATCCCTTGAATCTGGAGTGTCCTTGAGACCCGCTTGAACCAATAGAATGTAGCAGAGTTAACACTGAACACGTTTTGTAGCCTAGTCCACTATGCTATGAAAAATTTTACTCCGGTCTATTGGCTAATAGGTGGCTCCGTGAAAGTGAACAGACACTGCAGCCCATAGCCACTGCTATCTGCTGATAGTGAGTGATGCCATTTTAGACTCTCAACCCCAAATTCTCAAATGACAAAAGCCAAGCAAGTGAGCCCAGACAAGACAAGAGACAGAACCAACCAGATGTCCAGACCAAAAAATCATAAGAGGTAATAAATCGTTGTTGTTTTAAGCCACTAAGTTTTAGGGTGGTTTGATAAGCGGCAATCAATTACTGATACGTCTTCTGAGAAACTATGACTTATGGAAACATTTCTACAAAAGACTGAGAAATAAACATGATTTAACCTCCTTCCTTTGATCTTTTTCCACCCCCAGCTCACACTCCTGCTGTCTATACTCTGGAAATGTGTCATTAAGCATGCATTCTTGGGAAGAGCTTTGCTTTGGTCTGTCTCTTGAACTATCAAAGAATCCCTCTTAAGTTCTGCCTGTTAACAAATGTTTAAGGGAGGTAAGGAGAAAGATGGCTTACCTTAAGCTGCCAGAAGGCAGAGGGAATATATTCAACCACCATATTGTATGTGCCCAAGAGAACAATAAGAAGAAAGTCCACCATCAAAGACATTGGGATCCATTCTTATTTAAGACATGCAAAGCATCCTGTATTTTGTCTTATGATGTAACCCCTAAAAGACAGAAACGGCCAGAGTTCAGAAAAAGATTGGGTTGTAATATTTTAGGGCTGTAGCAAGGAGTGCACCAAATAGATTCTGTTTCCTTTTCAATAAATTCCCTTCACAAATATGAAGTACATTGGTAATTTGCCGTGCAGGGAGAAACAAATCATAACAGCATCTTGATGGAAGGAGAAAGTACACTTATGGGGAAAATGCCGGATGTTTCGCTCAGTGAGGAACGACATTCAGGATTCAGATCATCCCCAGAGTTTAAAAAGTTGTGCTGCAGAAGCACTACTTAGAACTGAAAATCTCCTTGGTTCCTTTAATAAGATCACAGAACAACATGAACTGGAGTTCTAGGGGGATTATTCTGAGTAAACCCAGGTGGCACAGGACAAGAGTCAAATGCACACAGCCCATGCCTAAACTAACCAAATTTTGCAGCAAATCTGGTGAATCATCAGAAAGTAGCAGGCAGGTATTTTATATGGCCTTGGATCTTTATTAGTCTGCTAGACTTCGAATGCTAAGCCAAACAAGGAAGTGTTACAAACATTTAGAAACAGTATTCAAATCTAGACGGCCATTGAAATGGACTCAGTCCAGTTGAAACCAACTCCGAGTTAAAATGACCTGAACCAGGATGGTATTTTGGGTCTCATTTCCCAGCCAAGGCCATCTGATGAGTGAGATTTGCTGTCATTATACTGTTGCTGCTGCTATAACTGATTGGTATTTTTGTTTTGTTTTGTTTTGTTTTGTTTTTTGGTTTAGATTTTTTTTCCAGCTGTTCTTAATGTTCAGAATTTTTTAGGTGATGCTGCCAGATGTTAAACAATGGTTGGCTTCCTACAGCCTATAGTCTGAAAAAATAATAAAACATAGACCACTAAAGCTGTAAAATCATAAAACGAAAATCCACAAAGCCAAGTTTATTAACTAACTCGTCAGGCAAGGAAGCACATACCGGTGGAGAAACTGACTGAATAGTTAGCAGACAGGGAACGTCAGAGATTTTGATTTGGAAAGAGGGAGCTCACAGTAATTGACGCTTGAACACTCGCACTTCAGAGAGAGGCCCCATGAACCCAAAGGTCTGAGCCTGGTTGGTTCAAACAAATCCAGTTGTTCACTGGTCAGGAAAGAATCTTTGGTTGTGTCTAGTAAGGGTGTTTGGGTTCACTTCAGCTGGTCGGAACTTGTTAGGATGAAACGCAGTATTGATTTTGATATTTCCTAGGGCAAGTGTGTTTGAAAATCAAAGTTTTTTGTTTTGTTTGTGTGCATGTGTGTTTGTTTTTTGTTTTTGTTTAAAACAGGGTTACACTCTGTTACCCAGGCTGGAATGCAGTGGTACAATCATGGCTCATTGCCACTTCAAACTCCTGGGCTCAAGTAATCCTCCTGCCTCAGCCTACCAAGTAGCAGGGACTACAGGTGTGTACTACCAAGCCCAGTCTTTTTATTATTATTATTCTTTGTAGAAACGGGGTCTCGCTATGTTGCCAAAACTGATGTCAAACTCTGGACCTCAAGAGATCCTCAACCTCCCAAAGTGCCTGGGTTAAAAGAGTGAGCCACCGCACCAGGTCTGAAAGTGGACATTTTTCCTTTGGCAATGCCAGCCCACTCCCCTTCTGTGAAATCTCCATCTATGACAAATATGTGCATCTGGTGACTTGCCTCCCTTTACAGCCTTAAGCTCTGTATTGTGGAATTTCACAGTCAACTCCAGTAAATGTGAACCATGTCTACAAATGAATGCAGTTCACATGTTCAGGGGGTCTCCACTGCCCGCCCTGGTTCTGTTCTAGAATTTACCCTTCTCCCAAATACACTTTCACCCAACATGTTTACAGAATTAAAAATTACACTACAGATATTATCAACAAAATAGAGCAGGGTGATGACTTTGACCACCTCTTTGAACAGCAAATAACAGCTAGTAAAAATACTCCTGCATGGTTACATCAGACAATTACGACCAACCCACCCTCGACCCTGAGCCATCATGACCCCCAGAGTTCTCGGTAGATTTTAGGAACGTTAATGGGCAAACCACAAAGAGGCCTTTCAAATCATAGCAGTTGATGGAGAGAGGAGAAGGGAGAAAGAGTTGAAGGAGGGAGAAAAGGGAAGAAAGCGATAGAACGTCCTGGGTATCGTTGCGGGGAAGGACAGAGAAACAAAAGAAAAACGGTGTGAGAGGAAAAAAACGATAGAACTGAAGAAACCTAACTGCACCAGGGGTGTGTGTGACCAGAAGGCCAGAGCAACAGCAGCAGCTGGAGAAGCCCGCAAAGCTAAGCAAGTCTGTTTTGCAGCGTCTGGGCAGGAAAATGCTCTTGGCGAGAACAGAAAATAACGCGATTTCTTTTCCCTGCTGACGCATCTCTGGGATCCTGCCAAGGCTCTATTCTGCAGAACCAGAAACTAAATAAATAGACTAATTTATTCCAAAGTGTTCCCTTCGCTCTCTCCCCAGAATGGTGTCAAACCTGCCCAGGGTACCAGAAATTTCTGTGGATTTGGATGGCAAGGCATTCACCGGTACATTTCCCTCCATCGCACAACACCTGCCGTTGAAGAGAAAGCATTTGCTCCTCATGTGCAAATCGTTTTTCATCAGCAAGGCCTCTAATGAGCACTCTTGAGAAAGTCCCCTAGAGCAGGTAAGACATATGTAAGACACAGACTCAGAAATGAAAAAGAAACTCATTATTTGCAAGCCCAGAGCTAAGCATTTGCTGGAAAACAACTACTCTCTATCTTTTCCTTGAACGTAATTAATAGTTCTCCAAAATCCTCTGTGAATATTTGCCCAGCTGTGGCACCCAGAGCCCTTGCTGTATTTTCAGAATCAATGTTAGAACGGTAAAAACCTCAGAGATCATCTAAATCTACGCCTTCTTGTCTCAGAAGAGGAAGTTGCAGCTGGGAGCGTGGAGGGAATTACTCAAAGCTATAACGCTAATTAGGAAAAGGTCTCCTAATTCTCAGTACAATGTTCTTTTCACACACCCTCATTTATCACCCACCCTTCTCTCCTGCACCTTCCCTGTGTCCCTTGCCACTTAAGAATGCATTCTGCCCTGACAAAATCTGACAGACAGTGGTTGAAACCATGAAGGTAATCACCATTTACATGGTGAGAGGCTAGAAGGAGGTAGCCCCGGGGTGTTTCTGATGTTCAACAGTGTGACCAAGAATCCAGGCTTTTCTCATCCTTCTGTTTGGACATTGGACATCTGCAATGTGCAGATCACTCATTCTTGAACTGTGACCTCATGGTGACAAGAGTCTTCCACAATTCCAGGCATCACGTAGTCACACCAGTGCCCAAGCAGAAAAGAAAGGGATAGACAGAAAAGGGTTTTGGGGTGTGTGTGTGTGTGTGTGTGTGTGTGTTTTAATCAAGGAGGAAAATCTTTCTAAGAAATAAGATTTCTCATGCCAAGCTCAGTGGCTCAGCCTGTCATCTCAGCATTTTGGGAGGCCGAGGCCAGTGGATTGCCTGAGCCCATGGGATAGAGACCTGCCCAGGCAACTTGGCAAGACATCGTCTCTACAATAAATCAAAACTTAGCCAGGCATGGTGGCGTGCGCCTGTAGTTTCAGCTACTTGGAAGGCTTAGGCGGAAGGATCACCGGAGCCCAGCAGGTCTAGGTTGCAGTGGCCGGGAGCGGCTACTGCACTCCAGTCTGGGCAACAGAGTGAGACTCCAACTCAAAAAAAAAGAAAAAGAAAAAAAGAAATAAGATTCCCCTTTCTGTCTCCCTAACCTGGTCAGCCCTAACTGCAAGGAAGTCTGAGGAAACAAGTATCTGGCAAATGGTAACAGGAGTGACTTGACTGGCATAAACTAACAATGGCACATTGCCAACATTAACAAAAATGGGATTACATAACAAGGAAGAAAGGGCTTGTGGCTGTTATGCAGGTATATACGTTTACTACTGTCAACCTAAAATAAAGGCACAAGAGAAAATTATTTCTAAATATGTTGGGTTTACTCGGGAATAAAATAAAAATTATAATCTGGATTGCATGAACTGGCAAGGCACCAATGCACTGAGGAAGAGAAGGGTAGCAGGAGGTTTTATTAGCAAAAAAAAAAAGAGAGATTTACACAAGCTGCTTAGAAAAAGAGTTCATCGGTTTCAGAGTTTCAAAGCCAGAGTTGTTAATTTATTGGTGGAGATGCCCTTACTGGGTACATCTTCCTCTGGGACTATCTTATCTGAATTACTGCATCCTAAAGAATGTTGAGTGATAAGCCTTCTCAAAGCAGGAGATGCATGAAAGATGAAAAGAGATTTCTAAAAAGTCCTTGGAAAGAGTTCTTTTCCCAGACACAAACATGAGCCTCATCTCCTTCAGGCCTTCCCAGCCTTATTTTGTCTAGGTCTAACAAGAGTGATTTCATCATGATATCTGCAACTGTCACACTCTTAATATGTAACAACCCTACTCCAAAACTCAGTGGATTGAGACAGCATCACTTATTGTTTCCCAAGGATCTGGAGATTTGGCTGGGCTCAGTTGGGTGGTTCTGCTGCTCTCAGCTGACTTTGTTTAGGCAACTGGGTCACCAGGATATCCAGTCGAACCTAGGCTCTGTCCCAAGTGTCTCTCCTCCTCTTTGGACCAATAGGAGACTGAGCAATATTCTTCTCATGGCAATGGCCCAGGCCAAAGAATGTAAGCAGGATCATGAAAGGCCTCTTGAGGTCAAGATTGGGACACTGTCAGCCCTGTCTCGCTCTATTGGTCAAAGCTGGCCAAATGGCCAAACCCAAAGTCAGGACTGGGGAAACATATCTGTGGAAGGAGCTGCAAAGTCACATGACTCAGAGTGTGGGTTCCATATTGGGGAACACACTTGGACCATCTTTCTGTTCCATTTCCTTTTGATGGCAAGGAATGGCCTTTGATACCAAACTGCCTGGGACTCCATCTGAGCAGAGGCTGGTTTAGAGACCGTTATTTAAGATAAGAAGAGACAGTGGGGCTGCCATGAGGATGCTATACAGTAGGGGTCAGGGGACCCGGGTTTCAACCCCAATTCCTTCTGTCTCTGGCAGTGAGACCTCAAGCTCATCACTTATCCTCTCTGAGTCTTTGTTTTATCATCAACATACAGACTTGAAACCAGGGAAAGATCATCAGTTTTTTTTTTTCACATGATTGACCAGCAGAGCAGTACCTTGAGGAATCAACCACACAAATGCCTCCACTTCATAAAGTTGAACAGCGTGGATCTGAAGAGCAACGCTGGTGCTTGGGTGCTTCTAGCATCAGGTGATCTCGACCTAATCGTTCCTGTTATAATCCCTTCTACTCGGTTATGGAGAAAGCATGGCCAAGTCTACAAGCAATCAAGGCATTATGAAATTGCCTTTTTGGTAAATGTGTCAGGAAAATCAATCACTATTCTGGGGCAACTCACAGAGGCTCAGAGAAAAGAGGTGTTGAGGAAGACTGAAAAGGTCCTCTCTGGTGGGGTTTATGTTCTAACGGTAGGATGTGTGTGTTATTAACAAGCAAATAAACAGATGACTAATTTAAGCTAAAAACAGGTCTATGAGAACTAAAACAATGTTATGAACTGAATTGTGCTCCCTCTTCCAAATTCATATGTTTAAATCCTAACCCTCCCTGTGATGGTGTTTGGAGATGGGAACTTTGGGAGGTGATTAGGGTTAGATGAGGTAATGACAGCAGGATCGTTGGGATGAGATTAATGCCCTTATTAGAAGAGACACCATAGAGCTTGTGCTGTCTCTCTACCACAGGAGGATGTAGCCAAGAAGAGAACCTTCAACAGGGATCCAAATTGACCAGCACCTCGATCTTGGAATTCCCAGACTCCAGAACTATAAGAAAATAAATTCCTGACCATTAAGCTACCCCATCTGTGGTGTTTTGTTCCAGCAGCCTGAGCTGTCTAATACAAACAGAATTATGTTATAGAGAGTACTTGGGCATAGGAAAAGCCTCGCAAGAAGGAATGTTGAGCTAATCCCTGAAATGCAAGAAGAAGATGGTCATGCTAAGATCTAGGGGCAAGACATTCCAGGCAGGAAGAGAAACAGGAAGTGCAAGGGCTCTGGGGCTTCAGGAATGATCTAGATGTTTTCGTAGAACAAAACTAGGTAATGTGGCTGGAGCACAGAGATAGCAGAAAAGTATTAAGAAAAATAAACAAGTCAGATTATGAGGCCTCTCGGGAGAGAACATTTCTGGAAGGATATGTAAGACACTGTTAATAGTGTTTACTTCTAAAGGGTAGGATGGTAGGTGGGGTCAGGATACAAACAGAAAACTGTCTTTGTTGCCAACTTCCCTCCTGACCATTTGTATTTTTATTTTGAGTGTGCATTAATTTTATAATGAAGAAATGTCTATCATATGCCCCAAAATAAGGTAACCCCAATATAAGAAGATCCTGCTTTTCAGTTAAAATATCTTTAAAATAAATGTTTCGGCTAACATGAATGCATAATCCTTAAGGGTGCAGCAAAATAGATAGCTGGTTAAAATATTTAAGGCATTACTTACACACTTTTAAAAAAATATTGCTTTTTCTCATCTCTCACTTATGCAACTACTTTGTCCAAACTTTTCCATTTCACAGTTGCCAGGATCAGTGTTTCCAACAAATGACTTTTGAGTCATCTAAGAGAATTTTCCAAGTAGATAACCTTCCTGATAACATGTGTTGTTATCAGGCCCTTGCAGCATGATGTTGTCACAGTTTAGCCCAGGCTTCAAGCAGCTCTTCACATCACATTAGGAGAGGTGATTTGGGGTTTTGTTTTTTTTTTTTTTGGAGTCAGAGTCTCACTTTGTCACCTATGCTGGAATGCAGTGGTACAACCATGGCTCACAGCAGCCTCGACTTCCTGAGCTCAAGCAATACTTCTACCTCAAACTCTGAGTAGCTGGGACTACAGGAACACACCACCACACCTAGCTAATTTTTTAATTCTTTTGTAGAGACAAGGTCTCACTATGTTGCCCAGGCTAGCCTCAAACTCCTGGACTTGAGTAATTCTCCCACCTGAGCCTCCCAAAGTGCTGGGATTACAGGCGTGAGCCACCAAGCCTGGTCTCTTTTTGTTTTTTAATGCTGTAAATGCATATTTTAGGAGGAAAAAAAGAATGCCCCCTCCCCAAGATATCCATGTCTTAATCCCCAGAAACTGTGAATATATTAGGTTACCTAGCAAAAGGGAATTAAGATAGCAGAGGGAAGCAAGATTGCTAATCAGCTGACTTTAAAATATGGAGATTAGGCTGTATTCTCCAGGCGCACCCAATGAAATCACACAGTTCTTAAATGTGGAAGAGGAAGGCAGAAGGGAAGGTCAGAGCGATGCCATGTGAGAGTGACCCAAACTGCTCTGAAGATGGATGAGACAGACATGAGCCAAGCCTGTAGTGAAGGGCGCAGGGAACAGTCAGAAGGGCCCCCCCCCAAGATGGCACTGAACACTACAAAGTCACACGAAAACAACAGAGGCCCTAAGTTCCGGCTTCCCCCTGTACGGTTTCCCGCGCACGCAAAGTTCAAACCTGCGAGCCAACAATCTCCTATGACAAATCAGCCCTGTTGTACCCTCCAATAGTAATGCAACACAACTTCGGCCCACCCTATTTCCACTCTGCTCTACCCAATAGAATGCTAACATGACCTTTTCCTGACCTCGCTAAACTAATAAATACAGCCCTCTCCCTGCATAGCTCCCTCTCTCCCCCTCTCCCTCTTCCTCTCTCCCTCTCTCCCTCTCTCCTTCTCTCCCTCTCTCCCTTTCTCTCTCCCTCTCTAGCTCCCTCCGGCTACAGTCCCTTTCCTGTAGGTGCCACTTGAATAAATCTCTTGGTCCCTAACGGGTGTGGAGTTGTTACTGGCGCCTAAGTTCTTTCATGTAATATGTAGCTTTTTCAGCTAGCAGTTGGAAAAGACAAGAAATCAGATTCTTCCAGAGAGTCTCCAAAGGGAGTGCAGCCCTGTCGAACTTTATTTTAGCCCAACGAGCCCCTTCTCAGACTTCTAACCTCCAGAAACGTGAGATGATAAATTGGTATTGTTCTAAGTCATTACGTTTGTGGTCATTTGTTACAGGAACCATGGAAAACTCATACAGTCATACAATGTATAAACTTCATGTTCTTGATCTTCACAATGTAAGCACTTCCTATACCACTCCCCTAAGGGCTTGCTTAAAACAGTATTGAAGACATGCTATTGTGAAGTCAGCCCTACTGGGATTCATCAATAAAACTTAATTTAGCCTCTCTCCAGCTCTTGTTCTATCGGATGACTCATACATGTCTGAAACTAGTATTAAAGAAGGTCATATCAGGCTAGCGCTCTTTTTAAAAAAAATAAATAAAGTTGTGGATCAAAGGGAGAAAATTGAGCATATACCCTGAAATGTGAGAAGCTTTGTGATTCTTTTCTGAGGATAATTTCAAAAGCAAACCTTACTTTAGAGTAATTCTTATTTATGTAGTAAGTATCACAAAGGTTAAATAGAAAAGACTTGGGCCCACCAGGCCTCCACACTTGTTTCTCTCCCCTGGCCCACTGATCCTGCCTTTCTTGATATAATGATTGAGTTCCAGTGCTACCCTCGTTTTACCAATGTGTCTCTGATTGGGATATCGTTGCTTTCCCTGCCAGGAAACCTGGGCTTCTTACACTGCTGGTCCTACCAAGAGTTAAGATGGCTTTGATTCAGCCACTCAGAAAGCAAAGGTCTAGGTCATACACTTCTCTTGGGATGAAGGGACCACTCACCCTACACTCCATTAGTTCTTCTCAGGAGGTCTGTTTCAATGCCGGTGTCCATCCATGCATGTACTGGAAGCAGCTGGCAACTTCTCTCAAGTAAGAGAAGAACCCCAATTTAATATCCAGTGGCCACCTTCTGGTTGGCCAGAGGGCCACAGCTATTTAAGTGCTTATCTGTCTGCTTTGTCAATTCAGGGGAATTTCAGATCAGACAAGAGCTAAAAAGAGACAGGAAAGAAATGATTTATGAATGACTCTGTTCCCTCCTCTTGACCATAAGTTATTGGATGTTGAATGCAGCCTCTTCCCTATCAATATCTAATATTTAGTGATGTTCCAGGCACTTTTGAATCCATTATTTCACTTTATTCTTACAACCACCTTGAAACATAAGAATTAATTGCACCGAGTTCATAGATAAAGGAACAAAAATTCAACTGAAGTTCAAAGAAGAAAACGTGTACACAAACGCACATAGTAAGTGGTAGAACCTAGATTTGTATCAAAGTCTGTCTTACTCCAAGATCAGTTCTCACTGTATGATATCTACTGTGCCAAGGCGCTGTGCTTGGTACCTAAGAAAAAGAAGAAAATGAATTACTTGGTCCTAGGTTTTTTGTGCCTGTTACATGCAGAACTTAGCTCAGTATGCTTGGTATGTGTCATTTTGAACTACATGAAACTGACATTTTGTAGATCAAAACTAGTCACATGTTGGAAATTTTTTATGGTAACCTGTCGAATTGGAATGAATAGTAGGATACAGGGGTACAGGATAAGGGGTACTTAAGAACATGGACTTTGCAGTCTGACTATCCAGGTTCAAGTCCTACCCCTGCCATTTTCGAACTGCATGATCTTGGATGAGTCATTCAGCCTCTCTGGGCCTTGATCTTGTCTTCTGTAAAATGCAGATAACAATATCACCTACCTCACAGAGCTGTTGTAAAGGAAGTATCTATATGTAAATCATTAAATAGACCGCATGACACAAAATATGGACTTCTTAATAAATATTAGCTGTTGACATTTTACAATAGGAGCGATATATTCTTTATCTGGGAAGTCGTGGCAGCTGGGAGTGGCGTGGGGGCGACGGAGAGAGGAAAGCTGAGCTCTAAGAACGACCGAGCTTGTAGGATACTTTCTTGACCATTTCACTGACCACCTCCATGGGGAGCCAGAGAGCAAGGCTGAAGAGAGAATTCCCATTTGACCCTCCATGCCCCGGCCCCCATCTCTAGAGTCCTAATAAGGAGATTTCTTTATTGTCTCTTTTTAGCACTTGTCTGATCTGAAGTTCCCCTGAGTGTGACAAGCACAACCTAGCCATCATGAGGAAGCAGAGCCAGCAGGGGAGAAACGTTTGGATCGAGGACCATAGGGAAGATGACTGCAAAGCAGCTGGCCTCACTCTGTCTGCACAAGTTCGGAAGCCAAAAAGCACCTGCCCAGGTACCAGAACTGAGATGGCCAATGGGGACAAGACGCTTCCTCATTTGCCAGTGCAAAGCCAGCCAAGAGCAACAATGTATTCGATTCCTGAGGCTGCTTGAACAGTTTGCCACAAACTGGGTGGTTTAAAACAGCAGATTTTTTATGCCCTCCCAGTTCCAGAAGACAGAAGTCCAAAGTTAAGTGTAGGAAGACACAGACTCTGACAGCTTTAGAGGAGAATGCTTCCTAGTGTCTGATGGTTATGTGTGTGCGTGTGTGTGTGTGTGTGTGTGTGTGTTATCTTCCTAAAAGATGCTGGTCAGTGAATTAGAGAATTAGAGTCCTTCCTAATCCAGTATGACTTCATCTTAATTTAACTAATTACATCTGCAAAGACCCAGTTTTCAGATAAGGTCACATTCTTTTTTTACTCCTTGTAAGTTGACAAATGATATGTATTTTTGGTGTACAAAATGATATTATAGTACATGTATACAATGTGAAATAATTAAATAAAGCTAATTAACATACCAGCCACCTCTGATACTTTTTTTGCGGTGAGAACAATTGAAATTTACACCTAGCAATTTTTAAATACACTATACATTATTAATTATAGATTAGTAATTATAATAATATACTGTGTGATAGATCTCAAAAAATGTATTCTTTCTGTCTAGCTGAAATTCTGTACCATTTGACCAACCTCTCCTCATGACCCCAGCCTCTGCTAACTGCCATTCTGCTTACTGTTGCTTCAGTAAACTCTATTGTTTTAGACTCCACATATGAGTGAAAACACATGGTTATTTATCTTTCTGTGCCTGGCCTATTTCATTTGGTATACTATCCTCCAAATTCATCTATGTTGTCACAATGACAGAATATCATTCTTTTTTTTCTGGAGTTGGTCTCACTCCGTCGCCCAGGCTGGAGTGCAGTGGCATGCTCACGGCCACTGCAGCCTCGACCCGCTGGGCTCTGGCAATCCTT
Organism: Tarsius wallacei; assembly: GCA_963574415.1. Taxonomy (NCBI): domain Eukaryota; kingdom Metazoa; phylum Chordata; class Mammalia; order Primates; family Tarsiidae; genus Tarsius; species Tarsius wallacei. The sequence goes on from CAUYQG010006067.1 coordinate 22,791, forward strand.
CCGCTTCAGCCTTCCAAGTAGCTGGAACAAAAGGTGATTTCATTCTTTTTTAAGGCTGGATAGCATTCCACTGTGTATATACACCACATTTTCTTTATCCATTCATCCCTTGACTGACACCTAGATTGGTTCTATGTCTTGGTTATTGTGAATAGTGCTGCATGAACATGAGAGTGCAGATACTTCTTCAACACACTGATTTCAAATCACCAAATACCGTCACATTCTGAGATTAGGGGTAGATATGTAATTTGGGGGGGGGGACACTATCAAACAACAAACACGTAAAAAGCAGCATGGATTTCCCAGCTGCCTCCTGCTCCTTCGAATCAAATCTGCAGGATAAATCGGGTCTTGACCGAGAGGGAGAGACAGTGTGGAGAGGAGAGACCCAGACATAAAGAGAGGTTGCAGTAACAGGGGTCACAATAGTGCCATTTGTCATGAGCCATATCCTAAAAAAAAAATCAAATAAAAGCACAGGAAAAGTGGAAAATAGTCCATGACATCTATATCCCAAGGCATATGTACTGTGGAGCTGAAGGGTGATGATAAGACTCTGAGAAGGACCAGACATGAGACGCTACTAGAGTGGTCTTTAACTTGAGAGTGGCCATTCATTCATTCATTCACTCATCCACTCACTCATTCATCATGTGCCATGCAAGCTCCTGGCACTGAGGAGACAAAGACCAGTTGCTGCCTAGTAGAATGGTGTCTGTCTTGGTATCCTTGCTTTTGAGCTGAAGGGTGAGGCGAGACACAGAAAAATAACAAAAAATCCCAGCCAAGCTTGATAAGCGCAAATGTAAAAATATGTCTTGGATATAGCTCCTCACAGGCCTCATGCCTGTGGTCCATCAAGGCAAGGGGCTGGCAATTCAACTTCTTATGGAGTTTATAGAAGAAACCTCCTCTTCTCAGTCCCTTACGAGCCCATTTCTCCCACAAATCCTGTTGTGGGTTATCTGTTTACATAGCTGATTTCCCCCTGCAGCATGATTCCCTCTAGAGCAGGGGCATTACTTTATTTCTCTTTGTTTCCCTAATAGATCCTAGCAGACCTTGGGGCCCAGGCCCGGCAATCGTGTTCCACAGTGAAGACTGTCTTTCATAAAAGAAAAATGTTTGGCATCAAATCCAGCTTACTTTGGTCAATGAAACGTAAGCACAAGTGACATGTTCCAAAAGCCTTAGAGTTAGCACACAATACTCCATATTCTCTTTTTACCCTCTGCCGTACTGACCACCCACTTCAGGTGGTAACCACCTCATCAGCCCAGATTCCAGAGAGAGGAGACAGGGAACAGACCTCCAGATGCCTTGCAGTGGACAAGTCACATTCATGAGAAACAAGTCTTTGTGCAATAAGTTGCTGTGGTTTGGGGGTTACTTGTTATCACAGCAAAACCTCTTCTAGGTGACTCATTTGCCAATATAATCTTGCGGGTTGTTTTCTGACTAGAAGGGAAGGGATTTACTAAGCCACTGATTACACTCTATTTAGTTCGGGAAACATTTATCAGTCCCTCACTGTAAGCAGACTACTAATAGCTAGAGTCACAGAATGATTAAGATGTAGTCTGTCCTCAGAGAATTTGCAGTCCAAGAAGGAAAACAGCAACACCCATGTAGAGCTGTACAGAATGTTGAGATATGAAAATATTTTTCTATAGTTGGGAAATAGCACTGTCCCAAGACTCTTAAATGTTTTCTCCTTTCTGCCTCAGCTACCCTAACCCCTCCCTCAGCACCCCACCCTCACTCTTACACACACACACACACACACACACACACACTTCTCCTAGAAATCTACGCCTGACAGCCCTTCACTTTTAGTTATTACACATCATGGTAAATACTGCAATGAGACACCGTCCTGCTTGCTCTCCCTCATCGTGTAGAATTAGTTTTGGCCCTCACCATAAAGTCCATACTTGTCCCTTGGAACTGCTAACATTTTATGACTTTAATTCTTTGTCAATAGAGTGTTCAGGGAAGTCAGGGATTGTGTCTTTCACATTTCAGTTTCCAACACTAGCCTAAGCAAAGTAGCACAGATAAGATGGCTCTGGATTTTGGAAGGGGAAGAGGTGGCCAGGACAGCGGCAAAAGAAGGAAGAGCTGGCCGGCCTCGGTGGCTCAGCCTGATATCCCAGCACTTTGGGAGGCCGAGCCGAGTGGATTTCCTGAGCCCGCGAGTTCGAGACCCACCCAGGTAACTTGGCAAGGCCTCGTCTCTACAATAAATCAAAAATTAGCCAGGTGTTGTAGCATGCGCCTGTAGTTCTGGCAACTCAGAAGGCTGAGGCGGAAGGATCGCTGGAGCCCAGCAGGTCGACACTGCAGTGGCCGGGAGCGTGCCACTGCACTCCAGTCTGGGCAATGGAGTGAGACTCCAACTCAAAAAAAAGACAAGAAAAAAGAATAAAAAGAAGGAAGGGCTAAGGAACGAATCCTCCAGAACACCCACAGTCACAGAGTGGAAAGAAGGTGAGGAGCCAGCAAAGGGGACCAAGAAGAAACATTCAGAGAGTGAGCAGGAGACTTAGGAGATGGAGTTGCAGACAGACCGAGAGAGAGAAACAGGGAGTAAGCTGGTGATGTCAAGGAGGTAACAGCGGCCCATCACAAGTGCACAGAGATGCCCTCCCCATGGAGGGCTGAAGACAAGTCGGGGAAGCTGGCATCAAGGACATCACGACTGATCTTAGGAAGAGCAATTCAGTGGCTCATGAGAAAGGAGGGCAGGGATCCATATGGCAGCAGGATGAAGAGTGGATGAGGTGAGACCACGTAGGCAGTGAATATTCGGTGATCAAGGGAAGAAAGCAGCCAGTCAACACAAGAGAGAGGCACATCGAGGAAGACATTTCTGTATACTGGAGGGACTTGAGTATATCACCCAACATCTGCCTTGACCTGGACTGTAGATTTCCATGGCATGGTCAGGGCTGGGGTTGGATCTGGACAATGAGAACTACACGCACTTTGCCTGTGTTAGGGGGATCGGATTCACAGCCTTAGTCTGTTGGTGCCTGGCTCAGATGAACATGTTTCTGAGCTCCCGGCCACCTGTTCCAGGATGCTCCTGCAGGAAGACTAAAACTCACATCAGAACGGTTCGTCTGCAGCCACACTCGTGAGGCGCAGATCCAGGGGCTCCCATCGGTCAGGGCCATCATGATAGTTCCAGATCTAAACTCTGCTTGTGTTTCTGCCTTGCTTCCCCAAGAGCAGTGCTGCCCTCCTTCTGTGACTTACTTACTTCTGTATAAACACAGCTTTTCAAGTCATTTCAGCGAAATATTTGTGAATATTTCAAAATATTCCCTTCTAACCCCCCTTCTTTCTGGATCCTTTGACCCTTTGAAACTTTAGAAAGTTCCTGGTGAGTGCATGTTCTATCTGGAGATGCTGACGGAAGTGGTGAACTTCTGGAAGAGAACTACTCAGAGTTAGGGATAGATCACGTGCTCTGTGTTTATGTTCCTTGCTAATGAACCTCCTGCCTTTGAGGAAATGCTTCAGTTTTCTCCAAACAGCCTAGAATTAGTCATTTCTTCCCATTTAAGATGATATACTATTAAAGCAATCTCCTAAGTGATTACTGAAATTATTCGGCTAGAACCACTGTGATAACACATTATAGGCATGTTACTTAGCAACCGAAGAATATAGGCGCTCTTAAAAAATTAAGATGGAAAAAAGCGAGGAAACGTATTTCATTCAAAACCAGTTTTACAATGATCCATAAAAGCGACCAGAAAAGCACGATAATGAATAAGGTAATGACAACAAGATTAACTTTAATTACGTATTTATACATCGTGCCCAAGCTCTTAAGCATCAGTAGGAAGATGAACAGTGCCCTCATCCTTCACGGCAGACCTGCCCAGGGGTGGCCAGAGCCACTATTCTGTCGGAGGTAGCCAGGGTGGAGACTCGAATCACCCCTTGGCCTTCTTTTGAGCCTCGTCATCCCAGCACTCTCTATTTTTAAATTTGCTCTTTTCTCCATCACCACCTCTGCCACCCTCCATCACCACGGGTATAGCTGCCTTGCTGGAACTCAGTCCAGGCACTGCGGAGAGGGCACTGGCCATTTTCCCATGCAAGGGTAGCCAGGAAGCTCCTCGGGTTAGGAGCCAATGTCGTGGGTTTTATCAGTAGTGCCCTACATCAAAGGGGAAATAGGAATACAGAGGGAGGTACACGTGTTACATCTGCAGGACAAACAACTTCAAGCTTGTACCTCACTGCTAGGAGGCTAGGAATGTCAAACCCTCGCAGGTGTGTAACTGTCTATGTGAGCATAATTGATGAAAGCCAGTACTTGCCATTACCTGATCCCTGATTAGAGTACTAGATGCATTTTTCTCTTATTGTCTCAATAGCTTAGCAGAGCAAGCACTTTGACACCTCTTTTCAACACTTTTTATTTTGAAATAGGTATAAATTCACAGGAGTTACAGAGAAACATACACAGAAGTTCTGTACACCTTTCTTTAGCACAATAACACACACACACACACATATATATATACCACATGAAAACTAAAAGTTCCAGAGTGAGGCTTTATGGAAGTGTCAAAAGGAGTGGTACCCTGCGTCCATCTAACTGTAAGGCCAGTGAGACCTGGACCTATCTGGTAGCTCCATCCCTAAACCCAGATGAATTGTACAGTGGAAATAGATGTAACAGAGTAACTAGCAAAATCTCTGTACTCATTTCCTAACCCGCGGAGACTATATTATGATGGGAAGAGTCAAGGGGAATCCTTAGCAAATATCCTCTCCTCCCCGGTGCCCTCTCTTGGCAAAGAGAGTAAAGGTAAACTACACATCTGGAGGGACAGTTGAGATTAGCGCCACCATCAAATAAAGACCTGAGAGACAACGGTGATTCCTATCACAACCCTAATTCTCACCCTTTTTTCTAGAGCAAAAGTCAGATGAGTTATGAAACATGACTACAGATTATTCCAAACAAAATTAGATGATGATAATGACCATTATGGCTACAGCTCCATGGGTAGCAATTCTATTGTTAAAGCCCATACTTAGCCGGGCTCGGTGGCTCAGCCTGTAATCCCGCGCCTTGGGAGGCTGAGGTGAGTGGATTGCCTGAGCCCGCGGGTTTGAGACCCGCCTGGGCAGGTAAGACCTCATCTCTACAATAAATCAAAAAATTAACCGGGCGTGGTAGCACGTGCCTATAGTTCCAGCTACTTGGAAGGCTGAGGTGGAAGGATCGCCAGGAGCCCAGCAGGTCGAGGCTGCGGTGGCCGGGTGCATGCCACTGCCCTCCAGTCGGGGCGACATAGTGAGACTCCAACTAAAAAAAAAAAAATCCCATATTTGCCCTTACCTGATCCCTGACCCCCCAGGACTAAGTCAATACATATATAAATTTATATCTACATATATGTACACCTGTATACATATATGTGGTTATATATTATATATAGCTGCATATATCGAGGAAGGATTAGTGATGATCTTGATATTTCATGAAGCATCGTGCTGGTCCATTGTACTGATGACAGTTTGCTAATTGGTCTTGTGAGCAGGTCATATCAAGAACCCTAGGTGCCTAAGAGGACATGCGTGCCAGAGGTTAGTAGATACTCCCTATGAACCTTCTTCTGTGGATCTGGAGCACTGAAGTTTCTAGGGGTCCAGTGGAGTGGGGTGTGGGGATTTCCCTCACAAATAAGAGCCAAGTTGCTGCCCCGTGCACCAACTACTGCCAAGAAAGAAGCATGATGCTTGGTGGCCCTCTTTTGTGTGAGGAGGCAATATCTAGCACGTATGGGTGTGTGCAGCTCACAGTTCATTTGCCAGGAAAGTCATAAGGCTGGCAGTTTTGAGTGGAGCAGGAATCAAAAATGGATTTTTCCACTGGCTCCAGCTGCAGTGCAAGCTGTCCTGTCACTTAAACAGGACAGACAGGACAGGACACCACCCTGGCTGCATCCCACAGAATAGTGGCTCTGACCACCCACGGGCAGGTCTGCCATGAAAGATGGAGGCACTGTTCATCTTCCTACTGATGCTTAAGAGCTTGGGCATGACGTCTAAATACATAATTAAAGTTAATCATGTTGCCATTACCTTATTCATTACTGTGATTTTTGGGTTGCTTTCGTGGATCATTATAAAACTGGTTTTGAATGAAATACATCTCCCCACTTTTCTACCTTAAACAGACCCAATGGATGGAAAGGGTCTGTGGCACTCCATTGGGGTACCTAGCAAGCCCCACCGTTATCCTCTGCTGACAGCAATTCTGGCTTCTGGGCCCTGATAGAGGCTTTGCATCTCAACAGGGGATACCAAGATGACTGGGCAACACAACTGTCCATCATCAGTCAAGTCCACAAAGCTATCAAATTAAACATGCACAGCAACATTTCATCATAAATTTGACGTGGTATATAAGAGACCAGGCCCAAGGGAATGCAAAAAGCATAGGTACACTGTACAAACTATTGGCTCTGACTCCCATGACTCCAGGGTCTACTTCACAACCTCCACCCCCAGCCCACACCTGTGGCCTCAGAATGAGCCCACCATGACCAGTAATCAGAAAATAAAGCACAGTCCTTGCCTATGGATGAATCTGCATGGTATGCGGCCATGAGCCAGAAGCGGATGCCTGTAGCACTACACTGCACTCAGGGATGGCCCTGAAAGGCAGTGGTGAAGAAAAGGTATCCTGGTGGGCAGAACGTCAAGTGGTACATCTGGTCTTCTGCTTCATGTGGAAGGAGAAATGGCCTGGGATACAAATCTGTAATGACTTACAAGCAACAGCTAATGGTCTGGCTGCTTGCTCAGAGACTTGGAAAGCATTGAAAATGAGTGACAAGGAAATCTGGGGTAGAGGTTGGATGGTGCTTTCAGAAGGAGCATAGAAAGTGAAGATATTTGTGGTTCACGTACATGTCTGCCAAAGACATCTATGGCAGAGAGGGGTCTCGGTAGCCAGGTAGTGAAGCCAGGCAGCGGCCACCCCAGTGCCTGCTCCATGGAGACTGTGCACCTGCAACAGCATAATGTCTGATGTGGCTACCACCATTTCTGAATACCCAACCTTCCAAACCCAGAGGCCAACCCTGAACCCCCGGTATGGAGTAATTCCCTGAAGAAACCAATCAGCGCCATGGAGGAGATAACATACTGTCCTCACACCAAGAGACACATTTTAAAGATACCTCTCAGCACTTCTGCTGACATCTCATTCTTAGACATGCAGAATACCTTGTCCATCTCAAATATTCTCCATCTTGAAATGCTTAAACATATTTCAGACCAAGTACTTTTAAGGGAATTGTCATTCGCCTCTATTTTTAACAAATATTTCTACAAGGCAAAACTCATTAAATACATTGTCTCTGTTTATGCTTATTTTCAAGGTTTTATCAAATGCAGAGGCTGCAAAATCAAAGATCTTCTTTCAATCCAGAATATAGATTTTTCATTACGGTAAAAGCTACAGCAGAAAATTCTTCTCACAATTCAATATATTCCAAGGTGCAATTGTAATAATTCAAAATTAAATTTTAAATATAGTTTGAATTCTCATTAACTTGTTCTGTTGTTTCTTTGCCTTTTATTAAGATAACTTTTATTGCCTTCCTATTTGCAAGCTTTTTTCCTCTATAATCACAATTCACCAAAAACTTCAAAACTGACGTTTTTGATGTGTCATCCTTTGAATATACTAATTAAAAACTTACAACTGATATTGAACAAAATACAACCAAAACTTATCAGAAACATTTATAGAGAGTTTAATGTCCTTGTAGAACACAAACATTGCCTTGCACAGTCATTCCTGAAAGGCGTAAGCATAACTAAACTCTGGCTCATAGTTGGCAGTAAAAAGAGAAAGCATCATCTCTTTTTTGATGAATAAAACAAATACTTCACAAAAATTTTGTAGCTGAATCACTGCAACTTTGATAATGTACAAATATTTGTAAATCTTGACAACTACAACTTTGGTTTTGATTAGTAAAATATTGTATCTTGCTTGAATAAAATTATAAATTATGTGTGTATAACAATCAATTACAAATATATTTATGTTTTATAGGTTTTTGTTTTAGTAAAAACAGTGCTTTTACCACAATACTTGGCCCCACCAAAAGTTTGTATTTATTATTATCACCATAAAAATAGATAATTTTATCTCCAATGTTAAACTTGTATCTGCTTTTACAATAGTATTTATAACAATGTTCCCTTCAACAGAGTGAACTTCCAAAAGCTTTATTTTGATTCCATAAGGCAGATGAAAAAACACAAATATTATTAGAATTAACTCATTTCTATTTGACGGCTCTTATGACATTGATCTGAATCAGTCTTCATTTAACTATTTACAAAGTTCTTTTGCTAACGTCATGAAGGTATGAATAGCTGTCATTTCACTTTCTATAAATGAACACGAAACTTTGGAATTTGAAACGAGCGAAATTAATTTAGAAAACCAGTTGTTTGATCTAAATGAAAGCCATGATTGACCAAGTGATTTGTAAAAGCACCTTCTGTAACTGCAGGAACTAAATCATCATGTTTAGATGGGGTATAGTGTAATGTTTCAATGCATGTGTAATTCTATAATAATAAAATCAAGGTAGTTACCATACGCACACCTTAAACATTTATCATTTCTTCATGGTGGTAACACTTAAAATCCTCTCTTGTGGCTTTCTTGAAAGAATCTCAGTTCTTTTATCAATCAACTCAAGTCAACAGGTTTGACTAATGGATTGGTTGAAAAGCAGAGGGAGAGCTTAAAACATCCTAAAATAACTACCAATTTTTGAAGCAGATGCTTCCTGAAGCTTCTTCAAGAGATTTGTGTCTTCTAGTTTTCATGTGGTCAGCAATATAAATATGAGCCCCATGGTGGGTGGTAAATATTGACAAACATTTAGGAGCAAGTTATATATTTATCATCAACTTTTTTAATGAGTAGAAATATATTGCCTCAGTTTTCATTAAGCATAGACTACCATTTTTACAGATTTTTGCTACCAAGAAAGTTTATCAAAAACAAATCGTTGTCATTTAACCACATAATAAATGGTAATGCCAGAATAATCAGACTACTTTTCCTATTCTCCATGGCAGGATGGCTCAGACTCTACTTCCTACGCATGCCTCCTATACACCTATGCTATAATTGTCTACATTTCTCAATGACCAGAGTGACTGACAGCCTAGTGGCTTTCTACGTCTTGTAGGCCATAGCACAGACCACAATACAACTAGCTGTGTGGTACACCAAGTGCCTGATGAAGAGAGCAACGTTGAATTTACCTTCCACCACCATTTGAAATTGGATGGAGTTAGCTGTCCCTGACCAATTGTATCTAAGCACTTTGTTTTATTAACAAACACCCTGCACACTGACCTTGAAAGAAAACTGCTAGTTAGAGGGGGTTATTGCTGGTCACTTTCCAGATTAACCACGTGTTAAAGTGAGAATCCTGTTCACTGTATGTGTGTATCCCACACTTCTAGAAGAGAGTGTGGTAGAAACCGGAAATACACATTGGAACCCACCTTGGCTTATGTTAATGCAAGTATTAACAACAATAGTTTGTTTAAAGATGAAAAATCAAGAACAAATGGCAAATTAGTCAGGACACCAGCAAAATAGTCATAAACTGGAATTGATCCAGGAAAACTTCTAAAGTCACCCTATCAACGGGGAACTTTATATTGGAAGGACTGGGTGTCACCCTATCAACATTGATATTGTTAAGCCTTTTATCAACATTAGGGACAGCATAGGTGGAACAAGCAGACATTATGTGCCTACTATATGCTGAAATATCAAGCACTTTACACCTAAAAAGTATTGCTGCTAAAAAATTTTAAAAAATTAATCTGAGACTGGGCACGGTGACTCACACCTATAATCCCAGCACTTTGGAAGACTGAGAGGTGAGAGGATTGCCTGCATCCATGAGTTCAAGACCAGCTTGGGCAACCTGGCAAGTCCTAATCTCTACAATAAATCAAAAAATTAGCCAGGCATGGTGACGCGTGTCTGTAATTCCAGCTACTTGGAAGGATGAGCTAGAAGGATCACCAGAGCTGGTCAAGGCTGTGGCCATGAGTGTGCCACTGCACTCCAGCCTGGGCAACAGAGTGAGACCTTCAACTCAAAAAATAATAATAACAATCAATCTACTCAAGCTCACTGGTATGAAACCACAAGAATGCAAATAGACAATTCTATAATATGGTCATTCAACAGAACCACCACCCTGGTTTCTTCTACAAGTAACTAGCCTTTAAAAAATTGGAACGGTGAAACTGATCTTGAGGAAAAGAGAATTAGGAGACATAATTGCCAAATATGATACAAGGACCTTGTTTAGATCCTAGTTTAAATAACCAGTGCTAAAAAGCCAATTTTGAGACCATCAAGATGCTAGCAGGTACCAGGAATAATTGTTACTTTGAGTGTAATAGCTTTATTGTGTTATGAAAGAAAATGTCCTGTTTTCAGAAATTCCCACTGAATTATACAGTGAGAAAATTACATGCTTCCTGAGATTTCCTCTAAAATATCTCAGCAGAGAAAACATGCTGGACAGATGAGAACGGTGTGGCACAATCATGATAAGTCTAGAATCTGGGTGTTGGGTACATGGAAGCTTATTTTACTGTTAGTATGCCTAGAGTATGAGTATTACTCATTGGATGTTAAATTAATCAATATACATAGAGTAATATTAATATTGCTCTATGCACAATATATTATTACTGGTCATATTAATAATTATCAACATAATTATACAATAATGAGATATAATTAATATTATACTATAATTAATTTTAAGTCTTATTATGTACTTTGTTTTTAAAATTAAAAGTCTAAATGTTGAGTAAGTTGGGACCAAGAATGGAACTACAAGGGACGTGTTTTAAGTTCTTCTACTATTCAACCAATCCATTAGTCAAAGCTGGTTGGATATGGATGATCAAAGAGCTGGGATTCTTTCAAGATAGCCACAAGAGAGGATTTTGAATGTCACCACCACGAAGAAAGGATAAATGTTTAAGGTATGCATGTGGTAACTACCTTGATTTTATTACAGAATTGCACATGTATTGAAATATTACACTATACCCCAGAAATATGTACAATCATTATGTGTTAATTATATATATATGTTTTTGAGTCAGAGTCTCACTCTGTCACCCAGGCTGGAGTAAAGTGGCACAATCACAGCTCACCACAGCCTCGACCTCCTGGGCTCAGGTGATCCTTCCCCCTTCAGCCTCCCAAGTAGTTGAGACTGTAGGCACATGTCACCATGCCCAGCTAATTTTTTTTATTTTTTGTAGAAATAAGATCTCGTTATGTTGCCCAGGCTAGTCTCGAACTCCTGGGCTCAAGCAACCCTCCTACCTCGGCCTCCCAGAGTGCTGGGATTGTAGGCATGAGCCACTGCATCCAACCAATTGTAAATTTTTAAAATTAATTTTTTAAGAAAACAAGCCAGGATTCTACCAATCAGTCACAATTGTGATTTTTCTATTTTATCACCTACTGAAAACTGTGGAAACCACATATCCTTCCATTTCTTCTTGTTACAATTCAAATTAGAATGTGGTTTTTGCTACCTATTTTCATTTAGGTCGTTCTGGGTTTTAGTTGTTTTGGGCATTTATATGAATTTCTATCACCCACCTCATTCTTTATCTCATCCAGCCAATCATTGGAAATAAATTGAGCTCCCCACAGTTTCTTGACCTGCCTATCAATCTCTTCTTCATAGATTATTGTGGTATGATCACCTATGTTTAATTTACGAGAGACTTCTCTCTGTGGTCAACTCCTTCTGGCATGAGATTCCATTCTGTATTCTGTGAAAGATAGTTTCCTGAAAGCTAATGGTCACACTTTCCTCTTTCACCAACATGGTCAGTCTCTTGATCTTCTAACAAATGTGCTTGCCTCCTACCAGATCGGTTTCTTTGGAACCTACCATTCTACTCATTTCCTAGCCCACCCCATCTTGGTCTATAGATAAGATGATATTTGTCTAGGTGCTTCTACATCTGCAAGGTTTTATTATTTTTCATACTCTATGCATTTTTATAAAATCATCTGAGGTCAGAAATATTGCTTCCCAAACATTTGGCTTTTTTTTTCTGTATCTGGAGGCACAAATGTCTCCTCTCTCTGCAGTCCTCTTTCTTCTAAAGCAGCCAGCAAGCTGCCTGATACTGAACAGATACAGCATGAATATTTTTACAATGAACGAAGGAAAGTATTATATATATTCACCATTCTGAAGCACCCGGGATTCGAAATATTTTTCCATTCCTCCCCATTAAATGCTGATTTGAAACTGTTAGAATCCAGTTGGCAAACCTTCCATTACATACAATCTTTCCAATCTACTGAGATGCATTTTATCCTTCAGCAAAATCCCACCCCACCCCTAGTATTAAAAGCCGAAGTTCAGAAAACTACTACTAGCTTTGTGACTTTGATCAAATTACTTAAATTATCTGTGTGTCAGTTGCAGAACTGTAAAAAACAAAATAATAACAATAATAATAAAATAACATCTACCTCACAGAAAATCAAACGTGTCAATGTATACAAAGCATTTGAAACAGTGCCTGACAAAAAACAAATATTCAATAGATGTTAGCACTTTTTATTATTACTCAAGACACTAAGCTGTTGCTGCTTTGACATGGCTTGTTTTAGTCTTTCACTGACATTGAATTTTTTTTAATAGCTAAGAGGTGTAAAGGTAATGGGGCTAAAAAAATTCAAATCCAGAATACGAATGCAACATTAGCAGAATTCTGGGACCCATGCCAACAGACCAGCAGGCAGCACCAGCATTTTATCCCTATTAAAAGACCTGCTAATCTACAAAGTGATTCCTGCAAGCAGCCTCTGGAAGCAGCTGTAGGTTAGTCCTCTACATTTAAAGGTTATTTGCCAACCAGGACACCCAGCCCACGTAATAGTTAAGAAAAAGAATAAAGAGAAAATGACTTGTGAGATCAGAAGAAAGCATTGTTGACGTGTCTAAGATGAAAAATTAAATCTTTCTTTTTCCTGCGTGTCATTTTTTTCAAGATAGGAAGGATTGTCTGAAGACGTAGTTATGCCAAAAATCCAGTGCCAAAGATGAAAAGTGTTGATACTCATGTAAGAAAAATGTGTAGACAGTGTTGCCGTCCAGAAATGCGGCTAGAAATATTTGGAATCATAGACTAAGAACGGAGACAGAACTTAGAGGTCATCTCACTGCTTGTCTTTACCTTACAGATGGAGAAACTGAGTCTCAAAGACATCAGTAGTTTCCGAGACCCAAGTCTTCCCTGTCCCCACTTGAAGTAGCCAGTGATGGTTCAATTAGACAAAGCGCATGCCTTTGAATTATATAGTGGAAGAGGCAGATAGTCTAAAACCCTAATGGACAAAAATACCCTTCATAATTTGAGGGGAAATGAGACATTAAAATATGAATCAACATATGGAGCATAATAAAGAAAACATGGGAAACTTCACCCTCAACATGACCCAATATGAATGCTGCCAAACAAAATCATTCCTAGAATTTTCATATGTGTCCCAAATCATATAATTTCCAGCCATTCCCTTTCTTGGTTTCTCCAGGATAAACTCAGTGGACTCCAAATTACTGTCATCATTTCCAGAGTTCTTTATTGCTTTCGAAATCCTAGCCAGAGGTTTTATTCCCTCTGATTGCCCTCCACAAAGTCTGATAGCTAAGAAAGAGGTTGGGGAAAGTGATGGAACAGAAGATTTAATGGATCTTTTAAAGACACCGTCATTATATATATATGTCATTTATTTCAAAGGGGACATCAATTTTTGATGGGTGTCTTTAAAATTTTTCAAGAGGTCCTGTAGCATTCTGGTTAAGAGTACAATCCCTGGGATCAGAATGTCTGAGCTTAAATCGCATCTCCATAATTTACTAGCTGTATGAACTTGGGCAAAGTACTTGAAAAGACATAAGATAGAGTCAATACATGCAATGAGCCGCCATTTTAACATTGCCTAGATCTGTCATATTTTTCTAGCAGTTCACTTTAATTTACCTTCTGATCACTAACCAAGAGCAGAAACCAGTTTCTCAGAGGTAGCTATTGATAATTGTTTTATAACCTCCTCCCCAGCTTGTTTTATAAACAGGTTAACCTAATCAGCCCTTCCTGACCTTCATGACACAGACCCCATCAACATGGCAGCAGTCATGTGACTGAACCATCCATCTGCCTGCAGTCCATCACCTGATGTCAGTACATGTGCTTACCTGCCCATCGTGATGACGTGGAACAGCTCACCACCCAATCACCTTAATGACCTTCCCTCAGCAAAGGGAAGGTTTAAAAGCATGCAACTTCAAGCAGCCATTTGCCATTGCTTTGTTAAACTCTGGTGTGTCCACTTGGCTCTTGGAGCTATGGCTGCCATGTTTCCTAGCTTTGGCCTCCTTCCCTAACTTGGAGAGGTGAATCTCTTCTCTCTCTCTCTCTCTCTCTCTCTGTCTCTCTAATGTACTTTCTAAATAAACTATTTTCCAATCTAACTTCTGTGCAATTCTTTATATCTTTCATATAGCTCCAGATTGTACACCCCCAGAGGGTCTGACCCAACATATTGGAGCCCCCATTGGGATTTTGATATCTAACAGTACTTAATCTCTACATACTCATCTGTAAAATAGGTGTAATGGAGAATTTATCTCAAACTGTTGTTGTCAGGCTTAATTGAGTTAATATGCATACAGCCAACAGAACATTCTCTGGCATCCAGCAAACATGTAACTAAACCTTAACTATTTCTATCCGGTGGTCACTCATCTGGTAGCCACAGTTATCTGGAAAATTGCCAAGTTACTTTCATTTGTCTTCCAACAAAACCTGGGCACTACAACTTGGCCACTTCAGCCACAGACAAGTCTCGTCTTATTTTACACTAAACTCGAACAAGAATATCTATTCTGCCTGTGCAGCAAATTAAAAGTAACAGATAAATGTCTTCTTCCAGATGCCAGCACCCGAAGTAGCTCATAGCTACTTGTGCAAGCTATTTTGGTGGAACACCTACTGTCTCCACAGCACAGTGGGAAGTTCCTGTACCCCAGGAGATTACAATCTGGTAGGTAGAATGAGCCGTACACAAACACTTAGGTGACAAGTTAAAGAAGTGGGTGCAAAAAAAGCAACAGGCTGGGTATGATCCATGTTAACCAGGCAACGCAGAGGAGCAAGTATGGCTTTTGGGAGTAGTGGGGCTTGGGAGCCATGGCAGAGAGGAAGTTAGAGCTGCCAAGATACAGATAGCAGGGACCTCACACACACAGTCCCAGATGAATTACCACTAGGCTGCCAAAAATTAAAATGAAAATTTTTAAAGGAAGACATCCATATTCAAATCTGTATGTAGAAACCAAACATAAACCCACAGACCATGGCAGTCGGTGCCACATGCAAGGCTGCGTGAGTCTCCATGGGGCTTCTTCATGGCTCTGTCTCCTTAAGGGGAGGAGCTGAGTCTCCAGAAGCACTAGGATGTCTTCCAATTTTCTGAGCCGTGAGGCCTTGCCTCTAACCCTCCGTGCCACTCTGCCTTACCCCGGCTCTGCCTAAGACTGCCAAAGCCTTTTATGAATGCACATTTTCTAAACTGTCGACTCATTCCTTTAATAACTCTTAATGTCAATTTACCCAGCACAGTCTGTGCGGCAATTTATGACTGAGTAGGAGGCAGAACAAAGTTGGGCTGAGCGGGATGAGTAAGCTTTCCCAAGACTCCCCTCTTAGCTGAGTCTAGGTTGGCAGGAGACTTCCTGAAGGCTTTAAAACTCACATTGAAAATGATGATTTTTTCCTAGCTATCCTCACACTGTCTGGCTACTTTGGGATGACCAGCTGGTCTGTCCAACCTGCAGAGAGCGTCTGAGATGGTCACCTTTCCACTGGGGTAGTTGGCGGGAATAGTCCAGAGCCGGCACCCCGTGGGAATACTCTTAGAAGTGGCCCTGCCATCCTCAAATTCCAAGGTTCCTGTCTAAGAGGCGTCAGGGAAGAGTCTTGTTCTTACACCCAGAAAGACCATTCATCATTAGGCTAGACCCAGAGTCTGACATGAGGATGAGCTTAAAAGTTGATCATTCGTTGCATGAATGTGATAGAAAAAGGCCCAGACCATGCTTTGTACCTGTCCCCTACCTTGGGGAGGTGAACCTCCTCTCTCTCTCTCCCCCCCCCTTTAATTTACTTTCTAAATAAACTGTATTTTACAATCTAAAAAGAAAAAAGAAAAAGACCCAGACCTGTGGCTCTGGGTTGGTCATCATCCATGTGTTAGTGTTTCCAAAAGACTGTGAAACTTCCCAATGCCCTCACTACAGGGATGTGTTCCATTTTTAGGCCATTTGCCTGAGAGATGTTCCCTTGAACATACCACTGTTCCCTTGAAACTTGGCCCTAAAATCTCTTTTAAAAAAAATGATAGAAATGGAGGAAACCTGTGTGGAGTGGAGAGGATGCTAGAGGAAAAGTACTGCCATTTCTAAGTAATTAGGGTTGGAAAGAGATGAAGATTTTGAAAGACCCTTTGTTTGCAGAAAAACACCCAAATGGCCCATTGAGTATGTCATTATCCAGCCAATACCATAATTGGAGAGGAGGCTTTTGAGACACAGCTGTAGTTCTTGGGACTGAAATACTCGGTGTGATCACAAAAAATATTGTCTACGTGTAGACTACACTTTCTACTCTGCACGTTTAGTTGCCTTTAGGGACATTCTATCTCATTTTATGTTTTAAGAATAAGTTGAGTCATCTTTGTGCAAGAAAATGGAGGCTATTTGTTCTTGGGGAGATGTGTGTGCTTTTGTTTGATCGGTAGCTGTCAGGGAGTTTAGAGTGAGGCTCAGAAGCTGAAGGAGACGCTTTTAGGAAACATAAAATGAAAACTCAAACACCAACAATGTACCTTCAGAAATGTGGAAGGCGGCCATGCTCTCTGTTTCTGGTTTGACTGTTTCTGCACCTGAAGAGTGGTGACTTTGAGAGCCTCAGAGACAGCTCTGTATTGAAGACATGGGTGTTTTCATCAGGGTCATCACCAGTGTCCTGACAGTGAGACTTGGCAGCTTCCTGAGTCATGTCATGAGCTAAGGAAGCCAGTACCTTGAATGACAACCCCCTTGGCAAAGTCATTGCCATTCTCACCAAGAACACCTTGGCCAGTTCTAACACCATGGATGTTGATTAGAAACGGAAGCAAAAAGGGAGAGAAAGAACCTGAGAGATGATTGCTGAGCAAATTCTGGAATGCGAACTTTGAATCAATCACTCAGAAATGATTGTCATGATCTTCAAGGAATATTAAGTTTCTGTAGAAAAGATGAAGGCCTAAGGTTATCGTCTGTACTCCCAAGCTGGTGAAACTTATGCCAACTATGATGTCTTTGAAAAGACACATCTATTTAGAAAACTGTTCTATTCCTAGTTTGACTGCAAATAGCATATGGCTTTGTTAAACAACCTCAGTTACTTAAGTTTTGGGTTTTAGTTATCCCCCGATGATAATTGTCTACTTATCCCAGAACCTGAAGATAACAGGGACTGCATTGCCTTCAGTGAAGGAGAAGGAACTGTAGAGGTCTGTTGCCCCTGGAAACACAGTTCAAAGGAGACATATGAGACAACAAAATGGAACATATGAGCAAGAAATCCACGCAAAAGGAAAATAAAGGTAGAAGCATTAAATGAAACCAACTCAGCTTGGGTTCTCCCAGAGACAGACTCTGAGAAAAGGATTTGAACCCAAGTACTTTATTTGGAAGTCACAAGCAACAACTGCAGAGAAGCAGGAAAGTGATGCAAAGAAAGGAAGAAGGCTAATAAAATGTGCATATTAAACCAGCTGAAACAGTGGGAGGCTGGAGATTAATCCCACAGGAAAATTCTAAGAAACTGTGCAAATTACATGGCTCAGAGCTATCCTACTCAACAGATGAGGGAGCTGGGGTGTTTGTACATTCATTTCTGTCTGTCATAGGCTAAGGGCTGACCCTAGAGAGCTGTTAATTCCCTAGTGCTTCCAGCTTGCTGGGCAAGCAGGCAGGCAGTGTCAAGAAGCAGATACCGGAAGATGAAAGTCATCCAGAGCACAAAGAAATGGTAGGGTCCCAGGTATGTGAACAGAGCACTAACAGAGTCTGTCAGTCCAGCCCTTA
Organism: Tarsius wallacei; assembly: GCA_963574415.1. Classification (NCBI taxonomy): domain Eukaryota; kingdom Metazoa; phylum Chordata; class Mammalia; order Primates; family Tarsiidae; genus Tarsius; species Tarsius wallacei. The sequence goes on from CAUYQG010006067.1 coordinate 41,075, forward strand.
TACCACCTCAATCCACTCATGCCATTTTTTAAGATTCACTCTGTCTGGACCATGCTCCCTCAAGGTGGTGACTGGTCACAACTTCCTAAAGAAAAGGTTTACAACAGGAAGCTATAGCTCCCACTGCTGCCATTGGTTCCAAGGCAGCTACTGGTATTTGTCATCTATCTTCATCTCTAGAATCCATTCTAGATTCTCCTCACCTTGGCAACATGTCAGGTCTAGGTTTCTCACCCCGTGGGGCAATCCAGACCTTCATCCCCAATATGTCAAAGCCCCTGGTTATCAGGTCTTTGTTAGGCTATGGCTACTTCACTGGCCCATTTATGGTTATTTATGACAATGAATGCACCAAGAAACATCCCAGTGAATTCCAGACATACCTTCCTTGCTCTCCTTCTGAAGCAGTGATTCTACCTCCACATGATAGCCAGGGTCAGTTTCTCCTGTCAGTATAGAAACTCCTCTCTTTTCCTGCTGATATACTTACATGAGGAACCCAAAATAACCAGGTACCTGCCATAACTTTAGATTTAGTAGAATGGTTATCACGTCCGTTGGTAGAAATTCCCTCCCTTGCAACCAGGACCTGTAATCTAGTTGAGCCTAAAGTTACAGGGGCTGAAAGTACAAATTCCCCAAGTGGATTCCTAGGAGTAGTGGTAAAAGGGGACATTCCTGCTTCAACTGCTTGGTTCTCAGATCTATATATTCTACTGAGAAAACTAGCACTGTATAATAGTGGTTGGCTTAAAGTGTTTACTCCATCTTGAAGGATGGTGTCCCAACTCCTCTGGGTGTCATCGCCAAGCTATCAACTGATCTACCCCTGTAAGAAACCATCCCAATGGTCTGTTAGACAACTGCTCTAACCATCCCATTGTCCTATCAGGCCATTCTAATGTTCTGTATGGCCAAGACTTACTTACCTACCTACCATTTTCTGAGGCACAGGTCTTAACAGGGCATCCAAAGTATTCGCTGCTTCTGAATGATGGGAATGCAGTAGCACCAGTAGATGTCAAGATCATGTGCCCATTATCATGTTATTTCTCTGTAGAGTGAATCATTTAGGCTGAGGTGGTACAATGTGAGATCCCATGACTATAAACCAGAAAGACTGAGAACCTTCAGAAAGTCATGCTGGCAGAGACTCTAAAGACAGGAAAGGAAAATGCATACCCAGAGTATGTAATGATCCTGTTATGATGACTCAATATCCTTCCAGGATGGCGAAGTTTTAATGCAATCAACCTGCAACCAGGTAGTTGATTGGTCTCCTAGTAGGTGATTCCATATCAAAGTTCAGAACCAGTCTTGGTTGTTGACAGTTCTGACAGTCAGCAATGACAGTAGCTAGACCAACCTAACAATGAATCCCATGTTCTTGAATCCGTGCTTAGACTCTTTCTCCACTTTCATTACAGCTTACATTCATTGCCCCATTATGCAAGAACTAGGGTGCCCAAGGAGAGGGCCTGGCTTATTGCCACTGAATTAATCATCCTATTCCCTTGGTTGTTCTGTTCCTCCTGTGCAGTGGGTGTTTCTTATGTTGCTTAACACCAGGGGTTCGTCCAAGGTCCAGTTGCTTGCTGCACAGAAAGACTATAAGTATTGCCAGAAAAGTAGGCCTTTTATTTGGGTGATATAAGCAGGAGACAGGAGAAAATTTTCAAATATGACTCCCAACTGACTGAATTTAGGGGTTTATAAAGAAGGAAAATTTGTAACTACATGTGGGAAAACAGGAATTAGGGGTAAGGATGAGGAGTTGGACAACAGGAACTACATGTGGGAAAACCGGCAGCAGGTAGTTGTTTCTGACAGATGAGGGATCTGGTGTTTTCTTGCCTGGATGCAGTGATCTGGTAAGTTTCAGTTCCTTCTGGGAGTCCTGATGGTCAGCTTCCAGAGAAAGGAGCTCAGAGGACAAAGGTAATTTTCTCAAGTTTTAAAGTCAAGAGCATACATTTCTATGTTTCTTCAAAAACCATAAACATTAATTCTATGAGACAAACAGGACAGCTTCACTGTTTGGCATGGATGTAAACACAAAGATCCTCATATTCCTCTAAATGTATCCCACACTTCTTGTCTAGACTGCCTTGTCTCTGAGTTTCCAATCTTGCTCATTCTAAACCCCTGACCAAGCAGCTAAGCCATGGACCACTGATCATTAAACTGAGTGTGTCTTTACCTCAGACTACTCCTCCCTCCACATGAAACTGATGGCCAGGTGTACTGGTCTAAGCTTTGCCCACTGGGAGGATTTCCCCTATTGCTATCTTTCAGAGCCATCACTGGGTGGAGCTATAATGCAGCAGCATGCCAATTGTACCAACATATCAAACTGACCCATCCATAAACAAGGTCCAAGATTTTTCCTCCTCAATCAACCAGTCAGAGGGAAGGCCCAATGAGGCCATAGATCAGGCACTGGTGCAAGAGAAATAGGTGTAGATGGATTGGGATCATCTATTCTTATGACTTATTGTGATTTCCAGGTATGCTCAGGTCCTGCATGTAATAATTCCATGCCATGAGAGATTGCTGCTGTACCGGCCTGATTTGGTAAGTCTGAAAATACCCAACTCAGGACGGACAGCTCCAACCACTTACTGTCCGTGGTCAGTTACTGAGTCTCTACCAAGGCCAAGTAGCACACCAACAGCTGCTTCTCAAGTGGTGAATATTTCTCTGATGTAGATGGCATCACCTTACTCTAGAACCCCAGGATTTCAGAGTTACCATGGAACATTCTGCTGTATCATAGCTACACAATAGAGCATCCATATGCCCCAGGCAACTGGATCTCTAAAATTTCACTAATATGAGAGGCCTCTGGATCTCTGTAAGGCTTATTTCCCATCTTCTCATGCACATGTGTCTTAATGGGGCATCCAAAGTATTTGCCATCTGCTCCTCTAGATCTAAATTCACACATCCAAGATTAAGGCACCAGCAGATTTGGTGTCTGGTGAGGGTTCATTCCTCAGTACCTTCTCGCTGCATCCTCCTATGGTGGAAGGGGCTAGCTAGCTCTCTGTGGTCTCTTTTATAAGAGCACTAATCCCAATCAAGAGAACTCTGCTCTTCCGATCTAATCACTTCCCAAAGGTCCCACCTCCTAATACCATCACCTTGGGAGTTAGAATTTCAATATATGAATTTAGAGTGGATACAAAGAAGCAGACACTAGCAATAACATAGATGTGGGGCATGATCATGAATGTATACTGCTGTCCCATACAAGAAAAGACAAACTGCTTTAGATGTTCCTCTTGATAGGAATTGAAAAGCATGCGTTTTCCAGATTGACAGCCCTCTAAACTTAGTAACACACTTCACCAATTCTAGAAGGCAAGCTCTCAGAAATACAATCCAGTGTCCTGGGATCAAAGGAGCCTCACTCAGCAAGTGTTCAGCTCCTGACTTCTAGGCTCTATCCTGAATATAAAAGGTGAAAAGTTCCAGTTATTGCTGTCTTCAAGGGACTCACAGACTAGCAGGGGAGACAAACCTGCTAACATATGATTATTGTCCAATATTATGCTGCAGATGTATGTTAAGATCTTACAAGAAGAAAATGTTTAATCTGTGTGAAGACTGCAGAGGATGTGGTAGAAGCTGTCCTGAGGGATGACAGCAAGAGTCTGTCTGGCAGCCATGGGCAGGCCAAATAGAGACTCTATCCAGAACAAAAGAGCAGGGACAAAGTAGAGTACCCAGATCCCGGAAATGGAGGATTCCTTTGACTGGTTTACTTGAGAAAAAGGAAAGACTAGTGGATGAAGAAAATGAAATAATGTGTATTCATCTCCTATGTCTGCTGTGACAAAGTACCATAAACTGGGTGACCTAAACAACAGAAATGTATTGCCTCACAATCCAGTAACTAGAAGCTGTTGGCAGGGCCATGACCTCTCAGAAGACTAGGAGTGAATCCTTCCTCTCCTCTTCCTAGTTTCTGGTGGCTAACAGCAATCCTTGGCATTCCTTGGCTTGTAGACATATTACTCCTATCTCTGCCTCTGTCTCCACATTGCCTTCTTTCCTGTGTGTCTGTCTCTGTGTCCAAATATCCCTCTTCTTATAACATTCATTGGGCTAATGCTTTCCCCAATCCACTGTCCCCTCATCTTAATTTGGTTATATCTTCAAAGACTATTCCTAAATAAGGTCCCATTTACAGATACCAGACATTAGGATTTGAACATATCTTCTGGAGGACACAATTTAACCCATAACACCATGTTAAGAGGTTTAGACTTCATCTTGCAAGCACAGGGAAATAGGAAAGGTTTTACATAGGAGACTAATGTATATATTTAGATTTTCACAATAGTAAGATCACAATGATGGTAATAAACAAGATAGATGAGGAGTGGAGGGGGATAGGCTTGAGACAAGAGGACCAGCTAGAAGGTTAGAAGATCACCTAGGTGAAAAGGTTTTAGGAGGTTGTTTCACCTGTCCATCAGAGAGGAAAAAGTGCTTGTACATGATGGAATATTACACAGCCATAAAAAAGGACAAAATTATGAACTTCACAGCAACTTGGATGGATTTAGAATCTATCACACTCAGTGATTTATCATAGAACAAAGAACGAAGTACCACATGTTCTCACTCATAAGTGGATCCTGAACATTTATCACAGTACTAAAAGAAAGGGATTGGCAGTAGCAGGACACCACCAGGGGATGGTGGCGGGTGGGGGGAAACACAACATCAATAAGGGTACCTGATCCCAAACCAGGAGAAGTGAGGACTCATGAGAGGCCCAAGCTTCACTTAGGTACCTAATCCTGAGTTGTGCCACACATCTTTAAAATATAAAAAATAATAATAATAAACTAGTATTAATGATGTCACAGAAAAAAGAACAGTGATGATGAAGTTAGAGAGGAAGAGGTAGATGTGGGAGGTTCGTAAGAAGTTGAACCAACTGACCTGGTGACTCACTTGGAAATGAAAGATAAAAGAGGGGTGCCAAGGTTGGCACCAGGTTTCTGACTTGGTTGACCAGGCAGATGCCACTAACCAAGGGAGGAACAGAAAACAGGCTTAGAGAAGCTAAGGGGTTTGGTTTTGAGCATGTGGAGTTAGAAGTGTTTATAGAGTCACCACGTGGATTTATCCAGTAGGCAGTTAAAAGTACAGGGTAGTATGAAAGGTGGGTATGTGCATCAGGAGTCATCAGTATGTAGATGATAATTCAATCAGAAGAAGAACACGGAATTAGGAATAAGCTGAAGAAGAACACGCAAATGAGGCAGAATGGGGATAATCAAATTGGTAGGGAGAGATCCAGGGATGAAAAAAAAAGAAGTCACAGGACCAAAGGGATACTGAGTATAATCAACTGGCCCTTGGCATCTCCCTCTGTATTACAAGGGCAAAAAAACAATATAAAAGTTGTATTATGAGGCTAAAAGACAAAGAGCTATGTTTTCAGACTCCCTTGCAGCTATATTCTATACGTAATTTAGGTTCTACCAATAAGATATATACACAAGATTTGAAAGGTAGATGGGAGACACGGTGCTAGCTGGTGAGCAAGTTCTCGTACATGGATCTCATGCCAGTGTTGCAAAAGCCAGATTCTCCCGTAGAGTCATTGACTGTGTGGGTGTGGGTGTCTGTAAAGGTGGCAATGATAACAGCAGCAATTTTCCTGCTCTGGATTGCGTCTGCCATAGTGACCTTGAAGCCCTAACCTGGCATCCCTAATTCTGCTCCTACAGCTCTCCCAATGACTTTGCAAGCACATGATTTGCTATATTTCTAAGAAGACTATTGATATTTTCTCAAAAGAGTAAGTAGAGTTGTTTCTATGGCTTGCACTGGCTCCTGACTGATACAGCAAGGTGGAATGTTTGAAGGAGCAAGGAAGTCAAAACTATTCCATGCTACAAGAGATCAGTATGATAAAAACTGGAAAATTCCAGAAGCTCCGACTAGATTTGGTGACAACTTGGTTGGTGACCTTCCTGAGAGTGATTTCCATAGATGGGTAAGGGCAGGATCTCAATGGTTGTGGGATGAGACGGCAGAAAAAAGGACTGAAGCTTTTAAGATGCTTGGCTGCAATGAAGACTAGTTGGAGGAAGATGGAGGGCTGAGGAAAGATTTCTAGAATAGTTGAGATGTAAGCATGATGTCATGCTGAAGGGTAGAAGTCAGTGGTGAAGCGGAATGTCAGTTCATTGAAACAATGGAATCTACTAGAATGGAATTGGAGAAATAGACTCCAGGCTGCTTCTAGGAACAATGCCCCAAACCACTGCCATTATCACCAACACCACTGCCTTTCAAGAGACAGTGTAGCCACAAATAGAACAGAGGAGCTGAAGATCGGAGAGGAGGGGCCCATTCCCAGATATTATAAATGAGATGGAGAGCAGTTCTGGTTCACAAGTGAAGTATTGGCCTTGGCTAGTGGGAAGGACCTCTTTTATGAGACAGGGCTGGGTGTAGTTGCCTGTAATCCCAGTCCTCTGGGAGGCTGAAGCAGGTGGATGCCTTGAGCCCAGGGATTCGAGACGACGGTAGGCTATGGTCACTGCACTCCAGCCTGGGAGACAGAATGAGACTCTGTCTCTAAACAAATAAAAATAAAATTATATTGTATGAGACAGGAGGAGAAAGTGTGATAATAATAGTAGTAATAATAACAAGAAGGTTGAGGAACGGTAGCAGCTGATTTCATCTATTTAGCGGTATCTAGACTGTATATGAGTATATTAACTACAGATAGTTAAATTAGATATTGGTCAGTTGGCACTTCTGCTGATTGATTTTCCCTTTCCACTAGTCACTGAGGTGTGATCTGGGCAGAGCCTTAAATCCTGAATCCAGGTACAGGAGGAAACAGCAGCTGCCTGACACCGCACAGCACATCACAATGAACCAGGGGAAATGGGGAATGCTGTTGGAATTGTTTTAAATGGGAAAAGATCAGGTCTCAGAGCCCCTGATTTGTTCTAATGGCCTCCTCTGGTCAGAACCCTACTGATAGGCAGTGACAGAGCCAGAGTGGATGTCAGGATTCTCTCTCTGCTCTGGGAAGAAGCTGCAGGTTATGCTTAGAGCAGAAGCAATGAAGGGCATATCTGCACCATGGCTTTCAGTACCAGGGGTGCCCTCCCAGAGACCTTCAGGCTGGCCTTGTTCCTGAGCAGACCCTTTGAGTATGGGTCCTTCTTTTGAAAGATGCAAGCAAAATCTCAGTGGGCCCTGCACCATCTAGAAATAGCTCCTTACAGAAATCTAGCATCCACCGAAACCATGTCCTGCAGAGAGAGCCCCCCACCCGCAGGGTCTGCCGCAGGCTGCCCCCAGGCCTGGTCCACACCCTTGAGGCCTCTGCTGTGCCAGCCTGGCCTGATTCACTAAAGAGATCAAACAGAGTCCAGTATCAGCCCGCTCAGGATGACTGAGCCACTTGGATTTTCTTAGGTTATTTATATTAATTAATTATAATTAATAATCATAAAAATCTCACCATCGTGTAATTCTCAGCAATGGCGCAGACCTCATTTCTATCACAAATCGTTTTCCTGGAGCTTTGGAAAATGAGCCACTTGAAAAATGGGTTTTTTATTTATGTGAACACCGGAAACTGTTTTTGCCATTGTTCCTCAAGGAGTCTTGATTGCTTCAGCAAAGAGAAAGGTGTATTAAAATGACGGGGGGGAAGGGGATGTACTTGACTTTGACCCCCCGATGGTCAGCCAGGCATCCTGCAGGCAAGGCACAGAAGGAGAATGGTGCTTCTGCCCAAGGAGCCCAACCCAAGGGCAGGAGAATGAAAGAGAATCTCATTTAGAATTACCAAGGTCACCGACATCAGCAAATAACTCTCAGCTGCCTCCCACTCTTTTCAAAAACTCATCTAGTTTTTCTTAAGCTGTGATGAAAAAGTTGTCTCCCTGGCGGCTCTGCATGACTGATGGGCAAACCTCATCCTTTCTACCTGCAGTGGAATAAAATTGGCTCTCCCAGGACAAAAGACAGCATGGGGCTGGGACAGGCTCTTATCTTGCATCCCCTCCGTGTCCTGGAGAAGCCTGCAGGCTGGCACAGGGTCTGGTGTCCACAAGCGCTCAAAATAGTCACTGTGCGGAATACAAATAAGTTCCCCCATTTTCCTCCAAAACAACCAAAGATCGTCCAACTCAAAGACAGGTCTCAGGGCTCCAGGACTCTCAAGGCAGTGCTTCCCCAAAACCCTGCTACTCAAAGGACTCGTGGGCATAAGGATGTGGACACCAGACACTGGGGACTTCTAAAGGGAGAGGAAAGGAAGAGGGTGAGGGTTGAGAGCCTACCTGTTGGGTACCATGCTCTCCACGTGGGCGGCGGACTCAGTAGAAGCCCAAACCTCACCATCACCCGATATACTAACGTAACAAACCCGCACACGGACCCCTCGAGTCTAACATAAAAAATAAAAGAATGATACCTTGAAATAACAACAACAAAGTATGATCCGCAGACTCACTGCTTCCCCCGGGAGTTTATTAAACATTCGGAATCTCAAGTCCCACCACAGACCTAGGATGTAATCTTATTCAGTCCAGTGAGGTGAATGTTATTACTCCCATTCTAAATATAAGGCTGATCCCAGTTAAAGGTCATCCTATAAAATAATTGACATCTTCTCTAAAAAAAAAAAAATGTTAGTATCACAAAGACAAAAAAAGGGGGACTTAAGACAGACGAAAACTAAATGCAATAGGAATATGTGATCCTGGACTGGACCCTAGGATGGAAGTTTTTTCTTTTCTTTTTTTTTTTCTTTGTTAGGACAATTGATTTATTTGAAACAGGGATTGCTGATTAAATAAAAATATTGCATCTGTTATTAAAAAAAAAAAGTCAGAATCCAAATTCTGACAACACGACAGGACCCCCAGGTGGTCTGCAGGAGTTTAAAGGGTTAGAAGTCCTATTTTAGGAAGACTGCCCTTGACATCTGAGTCGCAGGTCAAGTGCCTTCCATTCATTCCCTTACACAGCACTATATTAGTCTCTGTGGACTTCCATTAGCAAACACCACAGACTAGGTGGCTTAGGTAAGATAAATTTATTTCCTCTGGTTCCGGAAGCTAGAAGTGCAAGAGCAAGGTGTCAGCAGGCTGCTTTCTCCTGAGTCCTTTCTTCTTGGCTTGCAGTTGGCTCTCTTCTCGCTGGGTGCTCACATGGTCTCTCCTCTGTGCATGCCTCTGCTGCCTACTTGTATGCCCAAATCTCCTCTCCTCGTAAGAAAGCCAGTCAGATTGGATCAAGTACCACACAGAGAGCCTCATTGTAATGAGGCCCTATCTCCAAATACAGCCACGTTCTGAGGTGCCAGGAGTTAAGGCTTCAGTGTTTGAGGGGCCCACAGCTCAACCCATAACAAGCATTTACCACATCCAGAATCTGTGCTGACCCTGGCATTCCAGCTGTGAAGGAGAAAAACTTGGTCCCTGCCCTCACACAACTAGAGCTCCTCACTGGTTATAACTCCCCTCTCGACTTGACTTCCCTGCCCATGGCATCCAACTGGCCTCCATTTTTATTTCCTGCAGGTCAGAGAGGCCTGAGCTGTCTACACCAGCCACTTCCTCAGCCCCCAGGAAGAGAAGCTAGTCCCCACACTCCTTGGCTGGGAACAGTGGATAAACCTGTGTGGACACCACCTAAGAGGGAGATCTCTCCCCTACAAACAAGGTCTTTCCCCAGCTTTCAAGCTTGGCCAATTCTGGCCAAGAAAGCCGAGCCTGTAGCATGCTCTGTCCTGTTTATCATATCCCCACGCCTAACTCACACACCCGGCATTCACTCATTTATTCATTCAACCAACACTTACTGAGCACCATCTCTGGCCAGACCCTAATGGTAAGCAAAGCCAGGCTCCTGCCCTTCATGAAGCTTGCAGTCTATTAGAAGAGAAAGTCTCTCCTCAAAAACACACACGCTTTCATGCATGTACCCAAGTGATATTTACTAGGGTCCAGCCTATACTGGACACAAGTCTAGTCACTGAGGATATTGTGGAGAAGAAAACCAAGCCTCTGCCCTCAGAGGGCTTATGTTCTGGAGAACTGTAAAATGTGCCCTCTGTGACATAAAGAAGAAATTGCTACGAGGACCCCTAATCGGAGAATCTGACTTCATCAGGACTCAGGAAAGGCTTCCCTGGGGAAGTAAGCAAGTATTTTTCCCATCTCGCTCCACCTTTTTAAACTTTTTTTTAAAGAGGGAGAGTCTTGCTCTGTTACCCAGGCTGGAGTACAGTGGCATGATCATGGCTCACCACAGCCTCGAAATCCTGAGCTCAAGCGATCCTTCCACCCCAGCCTTCCAAGTAGCTAGGACTAGGACAATAAGCATGTGTCCCCACACCCAGTTATGTTTTTTTTAAAGAAATGTGGTCTCACTATGCTGCCCAGGCTGTTTTTTATATTTTTATATAATTTTTAAAAAATTTTGGAATAGTTGAGATTTAAGTTGCAAAGATAGTAACAGAGGGTTCCCATATACCCCACACTCAGTGTTCCCTATTGTTAACATTAGAATGTATTTTTATTATAATAAGTAAAGAATATTGATACATTTGTTATTAACTAAAGTCCATTCTTCACCTTATCGTATTTAAAGCACATACTAGGAACATGAGTCATGGCTGTTGACGTCTACTTTGATCACCTGGCTGAGGCAGAGTTCGTCTACCTTCTTCATTATACAGTTTCATCTTTCACTCCCTTGCCAAACTGTACTTTTTGGAAGGAAGCCACTCTGGGAAGCCTACACTTAAAAGAATGGGGAGTTACGCTCAGTCTTCTTGAGAATAAAGCATCTACATAAATTACTTGTGATTATTCTGTACAGGGGATATGCCTATTCTTCCAATCCCCTGCCCCATTTCTTTATTTAATCATGTGTTTATATCACTATGGACTCATGGATATCCATTTCATACTTTGGGTTGTACATTTATTTTGTTGTTCAATTTGTTTCTGCTTTGGTCGTTGGGAGCTCTTTCAGTTGGCCTGTGGCACCTTGCCCATACCTCAGCATTGTGGGATCTTTTCAGCACTTTAGGTTCTGACACTAAAAGATGCTCTTCTCCAAAGAACTCTGGTTCTTTCATTGGAGAATGCTATTTGGGCTGGGGTATGTGCATTGCTACTGGGGTGCCATTACCTCTAGGGCCTCTCGATGACACAGCAAGGGGATATGTGTGTGTGTTAACCACTGTCTATGTAGACATCTATAAAGAGTTCTGTATGTATCCATTTGTATCTATATTGAGCTACACGTGAATTCATAATGATGTCTCCAACTCTAATTCAGAACCTGGGTTAGAATGAATCCTTCTGGTCTTCCCTATTTTTCCCTTTTTGTTTTGACAAATTTTGAACCTACAAAGAAGTTGAAAGAATAGTGCAATGAACATGAATGACTGTGGGATATACTATTCACCTGGATTCGCCAATTATTTTGCTATGTTTGGTTTATTGAAAGAGAGAGAAATAATTTTTTTTTTGGCTGAAACATTTGAAAGTAAGTTGCAGATATCATGACAATTTACCCTTAGCATCTCAGCATATATCTACTAAGAACAGGGACACGCTCTATGTAGCCTCTATATCATTAACATCCCTGAGAAAATTATCGATAATTCTATAATATCATCTATAGATCATTTATATTCAAATTTCCCCAATTGTCCTAAATATTTCGTATCTCCTTGGATTTTGTTTGTTTTATATCCCGTGAAAGTTCACATCTGCAGTCAGTTAAATCACTTTAATCTCCTTTAATCACATTAGTCTAGTCGTCTGTCTTTGTTTGTTTCTCCCTTTCCCATGACATTGACTTTTTTGGGCTAGTTATCTTGTCAAAAAGAAAAATCTCACATTCTAGATTTATGTGATATTTTCTCATTGTTAGATTCGAGTTAAACACTTTTGGCAAGAGGGCTTCATTGGTAAAGTTGTGTGCTTCTTATTCATCTTCTTAGAAAGCTCAACCTCTCAGGTTTTCTCACTCCTGGGAACTCTAGATGAGAACACATGGTCCGTGCAAGAGCATATCATCCCTTGGTGATATGAAGTGAGACCACCTATCTATCCTGTTCCCCAACAACCTTCCCCCCAGGGATTTTAGCATCCATTGATTAGCCATAGTTTGACTCAATTTCTATATCAGCAGCTGCAGAATGAACTTTTATTAACTCTATCAATCCATAGAATTAATTATATCATTCATACATCATTAGCTAGCCCTCTTCTAAGAAGTAAATTTTGAGGTAAGAATGAAAACAATGAGTAGGTGGCTTACGCCTGTAGTCCCAGCCACTCAGGATACTGACGTAGGAAAATTCCTTGAGCCCAGGAGCTCAAGGCTAAACCGAGCAACACGGTGAGACCCCCATCTCTAAAAAATAAAAATAAAAACATAAGAAATTTTAAGGTGAGTCGTTCTTGGCCAAGTGGATGGTCAAGAAGTAATGTATGTACAAGAGCTGATGCAGTCACTGGAAGAAGATGGTTGTTTTGAAAGATTAGGAAACAAGGTCAATGTACTTCCCTCCAAAAGCAAGAAGTCATGTGCAAAAATGAAGCTGTAGAGATAGGCAATAGTCAAAACATGCAGGACCTTCTACACCAGACGAGGAAGTTCTAGTTTTCTATTAAGAGCAATAGTTGGCCAGGCACGGTGGCTCAGCCTATAATACCAGCACTTTGGGAGGCCGAAGCGAGAATATTGCCTGAGCCTGGGGGGTTTGAGACCAGCCAGGGCAATTTGGTGAGAACTCCTCTCTATAATAAATAATAAAAACTAGCCGGGCGTGGTGACATGTGTCTGTAGTTCCAGCTACTTGGAAGGCTGAGGTGGAAGGATTGCCTGAGCCCAGCGGTGGCCATGAGCGTGCCACTGCACTCCAGCCTGGGTGACAAGAGTGAGACTCTCAACACACACACACACACACACACACACACAAAAGAACAATAGTAAAGTATTATATAATTGTAAGCATTAGAGCAACTTGATTAGATTTGGATTTTTTAAATATTATTTTGTGGAAAACTAATTTGAGTGAGTCTAGAGTGAATGAGGAAAAGAGAAAAATCAACTAGGAAACTACTGCAGTGGTCCATGCAAGAGGTAGTGTACCTTCAAGTGCAATAAAAAAATGTAAGAGACAGCTAAGAAGGCAAGTCAACAGGGCTGGGGAATGGATTCGATAGTACGGAAGAGAGAATGATTTCATGACAGCACAGGAAAGAGCTTGCAGAAGGAGGGAGGGGTCAACTGTGTCGAACGCAGTTGGAAGCCTTTAGGGTGAGAATAAAGAAGGGTTGCTGGATTTAATGACACAGTGTTCTTAATGAGAGCTGTTCAGGTTGATGGAAGAGGGCTGAGTTATGAAAAAGGGTTAACAAAATGGAGTTATTAATGCAAATAATTCTTTTGAAAAAGTTTGGCTTTTAAGGGGAGACAAAAGAAAAATGGCCAGAATGAATGTGGAATCAAGGAGCTCCTGGGGAAGCACTTAGTAAATATTTGTGCAATACCTGAATTAATCTTAAAAAAGAACCCAAGTGATAGTACTTTGTGTAACTTTAAAACAGTAACTATAAAGGTGTTGCTATGCTTTCAATATCAGAAGGAGCAGAACAATCTGTCACTGAAAGCAGGGAAAGAGTCCTACCATTTGCTGATGAGTCATACACAGAGTCAAGAAAGGTGCACACAACAGCTTTTCCCACATGAGCAAGTCACTGTTCCAGTCTGTGTCCCTTTGTCCTTTTCAGCCACTCCTCCTCTGCCTCCTTCCCCAACAGAAGAATAGAAATGTGCCTTTTTGTTTGTCCTTGGCTGTACAAATGGTCTGGCTCCCCAAACCATGGTTGTGAGAGTTTCTCTTCCCTTCTCTGCAGGACCCTCAGGCTCTCAAACCCCCTCAAGACTAGACAAAAGCTAGCGTTGCAGCTTCAGTCCCTCATCTGAGAGTAGAAGAACCAGGTGAACCCATATTCTTAGAAGAACACTCTTTTGCAGAAAGGAGCAAATAGATTGCTGGAGGCAATGGATGAATTTAACTCAGTTCAACAGGCAGGGTCTCCGAAAACACATTTGTGTTACCTTGAATGATGCTCACTCATCTTCTGCACTGGCCAAACACTTGGTGAGAGGATAATTTAGGAAGGGATGAAGACAGCGCTTTCTACAGATATCAGAAGGGATGTCCTGTAGAAGAGGACGTAGAATTTTCCCTTGTTCTACGAGCAGGTCTATGACCTTGCCGTAGTCATCCACCCACGTTTTCCTTGTCATTCAGTCACATTCCTTAAAGACTTTTGCATCTGAAAAATATTTTCTTCATCATTCTTTCTGTCTTGACTGACTGCAAAGTTTGTGTGAGTAAACTAGGTAATACCCCAGTTCAGTGTTCTGCAAAAGGGCATTCTCTATTGGAATTAACCAGCTTCACTTCCTTTCTCTCCAAAATATAAAAAGGCCTTAAACTAGTTTAAATCCAATTGCTCTGTTCTTATTCTCCATGCTATTGATTCTTAATCACTTTAATTAGTCACCATTATTAGTCAATATTTATTCAAATGTATCCATATTTTTGCCAACTTATCTGCTCTCCATTATTTTGTGATTTTACTCCTTCTAGGTTTCATTTCCTTCTTTTTGAAGTGCATTCTTCAGTATTTCATCTTCTGAAAGTGTGAAGTCCACCAAGTTGTGGACTAAATGTATCTTTTATTTCACCCTCACTCTTAAATTACAATTTAGTTAGATACAGAATTCTAGATTGATACTCTCAGATTTCGAAAATATTATTCCATTGTCTTCTGGGTTCTATTGTTGTTGGTAGGATGTCTGCTTTAATTCTAATTTTTATTCCCTTTTATGTAATCTGTCTTTATTTCCTCTGGTTTCTGTTACTATTTTTCTTGTCCTTGGAATCATAAATTTTCAATAAAATCTGTCTGGGATTTTTAAAATTTATCTTCTTCAGGAATCACTGTGCTTCCTGAACTTGAGGTTTCACACATTACACCAATTATAGGAGTTTCAAAGTTATTAGCTCTTCTAAGATTGCTCCTCTCTTTCTTTTCTGATAATTCTTTGCAGACATAGTTTATATATCATTCTACTATTCACATTTCTTAAAATCTTTTATGTATTTTTCTGCCTCTTTATCTCACTGTGCTGCATTCTTGGAAATTTTTTCAGATCATCTTCCACTTAACTATTTCTCTCTTTAACTGTTTCCACTCTGGTGTTTAAACCATCCACTAATTTTTTTTCCAATGATTATATTTTTTCTAAAAGTTTATGTGATTCTTTCAAATCTGCCAATTACTCTTAGGTTTTTAAATTCTTTTTAAAAAATTATTTTAATGTACTCAGTCATTTAGGTTTTTTTATATGTTGTTATTCAGTTATCTAAAGTGCTTAGGGGTCTTAACATGATTTTTGTTCTCTCTGCTGTACAAACATTTTTTTTCTGGGTTGGGAGTATATCTCCCCTGAAGAGCATTTTTGCATTCATTCATATAAATAGTCCTAGCTATATCCCTAGTCTGAGGCCAGTTTTTATTAAACAAACAAATTTTAAAAAACACGCACTTTGGGTTTGGCTGCTGTTTGATCTATGGGTAGTATAAATTCACTACCCACCCAAAACTCAGGTGAAGCACAGCCCTGTGGTTACAGATTTGGGAGAAGGGAATCTCTTTTTATCCACTCAAAGACAGATAAGCTTCCTGTTATCTTTTTGTGTCAGTGCACAGATTTTCCTAGTCAGCCCTCTCACTGATGGTATAGCCATTTGAGCACCTGGATTAAAGGAGAGGCTTGGTTCATTTTCAGCTTTTTTTCAGCAGCGCGTGACCTCAAGTTTCATTGCCAAATGGGAGCAAAATTGAAGTTTCTGGACTACAGAGACTGACAACCTTCTTTGCACTCTCCCCTAACTTGGGAAATAAACAAGAGCTTACCATTTTTGTTCTTAGTTCTTTCTGTTTCTAGAACCAGGGGATTTCTTCTCTTTCTCAAAAAGATAGCTACTCATTCAAAAAAAATTGCTACATTTCATCCAGAATTGCTGGATATTTGCAGAAGGGTTTGAGATGTTCTAAATTCTACTTATTTCCAAAACCAGCTTGTTTATTGAAACAGATATGCTCACTCCCTGCTTCTACTTCTTCCAATTCTCAGTTGTAGCTACCTGGTATTTGCTTTCCTCTCTCTGAAGCACTCCATCCTAAAAATACCAAACTATGCACACACAACTGATCTCTTCCTAAAACGCCCTTGTACCCCTCTTGACCTGTTTGCTTAATTCCTTGTTATCCTTTAACTTGCAGGACATATTTCATCTTCTCTAAGAAGACTTTCCTTTGAACTTTCATAATCCCACAATTCCTAATACTTATTTGTATCTCACTATATTCTAATGAATGTACCATTTAGTGCCTCTCTTCCGGTTGTAAGATCCTTGAGGTCTGGGACCATAATTTGCTTGTTGTATCTCCAGAACCTAGCATAGGATCCGACACATAATAGGCGTGTAATACATTTGTTAACTGAATAAATAAACACAGACCAGTTCGATAACTACTGCCTTTTAAAAGTTTAGCAGTAGCCCCCAACCCCAGACAAAGGAAAATTCCAGTTCTCTGGCAAACACTTATGCAAAACCATCATTTGGGGAGAAAGAGAGCAGTATACAGAGCTCAGAACACTACATCCCAGGGATAGATGACACGTTGTGCTCCCGCCCCCTCAGAGTGGGCAGCCTGAGATAAGAAATACGTGAAATCCGATTAAACTGAATGTTCAAATCCCTCCAATGAATTACCATAAAATGTAGTACAGAGTCTCAGCCTGTCAATCAAGGTCATCCAAGATCCAACACCTAGTCTATCTTTCCTGTATTACCTTCTGCTATAAAACCTCACTCACTTCCCCCAAATTATTAAGCGTCTCGTATCACCATATCACCACCCCGGGACCCTCCCTCTCTAATCATGCTAGGACTCAAAAAGGAATTATTTTGTGGCAAGCATACTGTCTATCTATTTGTTTGTTCACATATATTTATTTGTTTTACTACTGACTTACTTTATACTTTCAGATATCTAACAAAGGAAATTGAATAGATTTAATTTTGTTGCTCTTGGCTGTGATGAAATCCCTTGCTCCTTTAGCCTACGCGACCATAAACTTTATATGAGAGTTGGCGTTCTGTCACCTCCCACACCCCTCTCCCACAGGCTCAGCTCCAAAGAAGAGAACATCGGGGAGAGAAAGGAGGCTGATGTTTCAGGCCTCATGTGGATCAAATGGCAGTGTCATCTCCGCCTCTCCCCACCAGCCCCCAAAGTCAAGGGCATGGCTAAGCTCCCTGATTTGTGGGGCCCTGGAGAAACTCTCTTCCTGAGATGTCACTGTCTCCCAGGGAAATTTGCTCTCCCGTTGAAAAGGTTTGGGTTGAACTGATTCCTTCGGAATAAATATGCAATTATTTTTGTGGTCAGCGGAGACAACTTCACATGGGAAATAAGAGCAGATGTTACCCCAAAAAAGAATTCAGTTTGGCAGATGCGGAAACATGGCAGGAGAGAACATACACTGCCTGACTGAGTAATTGCAAACAGCTGCTGAGCTGCGTAAAGCTCAGACTAAGAAAATGTCACCCCAGGGAGGAATATTCGTGATCTGCTGGTCTCATCTCCTCTTGGTACAGATGAGGAAACTGAGGCCAGAGAGGAGGTAGGGTCAGAACCTTCATCGGTTTCTTGCATTCCAGGATTTGTTTTTCTGAAAAGTGCAGAGAGCACTGATAGCCCAAATAATTGTTTGGGGGTTTTTTATTTTTGTTTTCTGTTTGTTTGCTTGTTTTGTTTTGTTGCATTTTCCTATACAAAGAGTACAAACAAAGCATTGTCAGATATGTTTATGCTATTGAGAAGCCAGTGAACTCCATTAAACAATTGACACTGCAGAGTGGCTTCTGTCTTCAGTGCAAACAGCTGTGTGAATGCAGAGAACTGACCACTAAGCTCCAAGCTCTGAGTAATGAGGACCAAACACTGAGTAGGGAGCACTGAGCACTGAGTACTGAGTACCAAGCCAGCCCTCCCAGGCACCTGTGCCCTCCGTGCAGAAGGATAGCCATAGGTCAATGAATCCTGCCAACTACCAACACCATCTCAATCCTGGGAAGGGTGATAGATTTCTTCCACATTCAGAAAATCCCCTGAATATATTTTCTACTCTCTATTTATAGTTCATGGCAGTCTCCATATGCCAGCAGAATCCTGAATTTACTTCAAGCTCCTGAAGTATTCCCAAAATCCTCTCCGTCTCCCCCAACTTCGCCCTGTCCAAGGAGAGAGCAAAGCCTCCCGAGAGAACGCATCTTCTTCCCATCCACCCCAGATACAATGGCTCCCTTCTTCCTCGGGTTTTCCAGAGCATCTGTGAAATCTCGATTATAACACAGCGCTCCGTGCAGTCCAAGAGTTGTTGTCCTCACTCGGGTTCTCGACCGACTCTGAGATGCAGGTGGGAGGAGCTGAGTCACAGCATCGTTGTACCCCCACAAAGCCCGGCACATCGCCTGGGATGCTCAAGCTGCTCAAGAGCAAAAGGTCTGAAGATGAAGGCGTCGGTGACCCCATGAGTCACCATGTCTTCTTTCCCCCCTTACCCAACGCTCCTGCTCTCTGAGCTGTTCTCAGGGTTCCAGGCTTCCTCCGCATCCCCACACCATCCTCCCAAAACTCTGAATCAGGGGCTTAATGAGCACGTGCTCCTATGGGATCAGCTAAGCCTGTGTTTCAGGTACTCGCTCTATTTTCAACCTTGGCCATGACCCTGACCTGCTAGAGAGTTTAGAAATTATTTGCACAGATGATGAGAAAAATAATCACTGCATGTTCCATTGTGTATTGACTATTTCGAGACTTCTAGAGAAAGTTCTTTGAAATTCAAAGCTAGAGGCTCTGGGAAGTTCTCAGAGGGCAAACTCTGGGGCGAGCTGGCCTTCCCAGCTGAGTGGAGCAACTGTTTTGCATAATTCAGGAAAAATAAAAATATGGAAGTGCTGCAACTTTTTCCCTTAGAGGGAAGTACATATTCATCAACTTAGATGTATCTGCTTGGTTGATTAGAAGGAAGGAAATGCCATCATTCTTCTGCTACACATACCTACACACAACATTCATATCTGGGCTAACTTGAATGACACCGAAGACTTGGCTTTCTGACTTTCCTGAACTGTGAGAGCGGCCGTGTGCAGTCCTGGCTTTGGGCCACTCAGATCTGCTGCAGACATGTTTCTAAACCCCAGTCAGCCACATTTTGCATCTAAAACTTGACCTTCCCTTTGCTCTCTAAGAAGGGAGAAGGGAGAAGTAGGACTGGGAGGAGGAGGCAGAGGGAGAGAGGGGAAGAGAGAAAAGAGAGAGAGAGAAAAAAATCAGTACTATGAGTTCTGGAGAAATCAAGTCACAAGCATTCAAAAAGATCAGTTCACACCCTTATGGAAATTGGAATAGGCAACCAATTCCTGACCAAAAGGCCATGCCATAAGAGATAAGATAGATAAGCGGGATCTCATCAAACTGAAAAGCTTCTGCAAAGCAAAGGAAACCATCAAGAAAGCGGGGAAGTGTCTATTCTTGTCCTTTGCCCACTTTTTAAAGGGGCTGTTTGTTTTTTTCCTTTTGGTGCGTTTGAGTTCTGTGTAGATCCTAGAAGTTAGGCTTTGTCAGATATACACTTGACAAATACTTTTTCCCATTCTGTGGGCTGTCTCCCTGCTCTCTTGATGGTTTTTTTTGCTTTGCAGAAGCTCGTTAATTTGATGAAGTCCCACTTGTCTATCTTATTTCTTAAGGTATTGGCCTTAGAGTTCTGGATTTTAAAAAATGCGGTACATATACACAATGGAATATTATGCAGCCATAAAGAAGGACAAATATATGGACTT
>CAUYQG010006070.1:0-19852 GCA_963574415.1 Tarsius wallacei
ACTTGGAAGGCTGAGGCGGAAGGATCGTCGGAGCCCAGCAGGTTGAGGCTGCGGTGGCCGGGAGCGGCCACTGCACTCCAGTCTGGATGACAGAGTGAGACTTCAACTCAAAAAAAAAAAAAAAAGGTGCGTGTAAACCTAAGACGGGGCTCGCTCTCGTTCCAAGCCACTGAGCCGGCTACAAGCGTGAGCCCAGGCTCGCGTCTGAATAAAAAAACCCTTTTGTGCTTACATCAGAGCTGACTCTTTGGTGGTCTCTCTAGAACTTTGAGCACAACACCTTTAAAACGTGGTACCACCCAATTGCTTGTAAAAATCAGGAAGTTGAGGTAGCTGATCTCTGAGGTCCCTTCAAATCTAAAATTCCATGACTTTGTGACCACTACGCTGAAGGCTAGGGTTGGGATGATGAGGGAACATATGAAAAGAGAGCATACTGTCCATGTCACAAAGACATACAGGTCATAGAGATATAAACTTCAAATAATAGGGCATTGCATCCTTTTGTCTTCAGTCAAATGGTTCCTCCTCTATGGAAGCCAGCATTGATTTATATCCTCTTCCCAGATGAAAGTGAGTCTATGCTCTGAACTACTGTAGCATTAACCTGGACCTTTCATTAATATTGTCCACCTAAAAGGAAGAAGCTGAGGCAAAGTTAACGTAAGTAGAATTTATTTGGGTCAAGCTTGAGAATTGCAACACTGGAGCATAGTATCCTGAATATTTCAATGGTTGCAAGTGGGTTTTTTGAAGGAAAATAAGAGGCATTTCCTAAGTTGTTTACAAAGAATTTACATTAAACTAACACAAGCTATTGATTGGTTATACATTGTTCTTTGTATTACAAATTCAAGGAACAAGAAGATAATGGGTGAGGCAGTCAGTAAGGAACAAAATGATTGTAAACAATTGCCCTCAAGCATGGGAGGGAGCATGACCAAAGTCCCAAATTCATGTCTCTGAGCCTGATAAATTTTACATAGCTCAAACTGCTCTGAGCTATTTTTCTTTTCTCCATACTAATGATTAACATTTATTTATTGCTTATTACAATCATTGCAGCTGACACAGAGTTAAAGATACTCCTCATAACAGGCCTTTGAGAGAGATGCTCTTATTGGCTTCATTTTAATGAGGGCATTGTCTTTTCTCACCTGAATCAACCTCTTGTCAGCATTCCAACCCCTGATCACACTCTGCCTCTTCTGAGATACTAGCTTTCCTTTGACTTTCCACCTAGAGAAGCTCTATCATCCAGTATTTTCTGGTCTTTTCCTTAACTCACTGACAATTGCTTTTCCATTTTTGAAATTTTTAAAATTTATGTTGAACATTTTTTGAGGTATAATTGACATATAATAAAATGCCAATGTTCAAAGTGTACAATTTTATCAGTTGTGACGTATGAATATGCCTGTGAAACTATCACCATGACCAAGACAATGAATATGTTCATCACCCCCAAGCATGTGTATGTGTGTCCCTTTGTATTCTCTACCCACCCACCCTGCCCCAGGCAACCACTGTTCTGCTGTCTGTCTCTGGATTGAGGCAAATACTTTGCATTTTTCTAGAATTTTCTATAAATAAAATTTCATACAGTCACTACTGTTTTGTCTGCTTTACTCAGCAGAGTGATTTTGGAATTCATTCTTATTGTTGTGTCGAACAGTAATTAATTCCTGTTAACAACAACTTTTGAAGAACAGATGTTTTTAATTTTGATGGAGGGTTCATTAATATGTTGTTTTGCATGTAGTCCCTTTGGCATCATAGTTCAAAATTCTAAACTAGTGCTCACAAAGAATTTCTTTTGCTTTCTTCAAGATGCTTTACAGTTTTAGATTGGACATCCAGTTGTATGATTTATTTTCAGTGAATTTTGTATGTGGTGTGAAGAATGGATGAAAGTTATTGGTTGGGCCCAGTGTCTCACACCTATAATCCCAACACTTTGGGAGGCTGAGGCTGGAGGATTGCTTGAGCCCAGAAGTTCAAGACAAGCCTAGGTGACACAGTGAGACCTCGACTCTACAAAAAATCAAAAGTTAGCCAGATGTGCTGGTATGCGCCTGTAGTCCCAGCTACTCAGGAGGCTGAGACAGAAGGATCACCTGAGTCCAGGGGATTAAAGTGGTGGTGAACCATGATCATGCCAGTATACTCCAACCTGGGCAAAAGAGTGAGACCCTGTCACAAAACAAAACAAAACAATCAAAGTTCGTGTGTGTGTGTGTGTGTGTGTGTGTGTGTGTGTGTGTGAATACTTACTTGTCCCAGCATCTTTATCGAAAGGGCTATCACTTCTCCTTTGAATTGAATTGCATCTTTGTTGAAAACATGTTGTCTATATATGTGTGGGTCTATTTTTGGATTCCCTATTGTATTATGTTGACCTATTTGCCCATTTTGACATCAATAGCATACTATTTTGTGTACTGTAACTTTCAAAAAAACCTTGAAATCAAATAATGTTAGTCCTCCAGCTTTGTTATTCTTTTTAAAAGTTGTCTGGCTATTTTAGGTATTTTGCATTTCCACATAAATTTTATAATCAGCTTGTCAATTTCTACTAAAAATTTCACAGGGATTCCAGTAAGATTGTATTGAATGTATATATCAATTTGGAGAGAATTGGCATCTTTACAATATTTAGTCTTCTGACTCACAAATATAGTATATTTCTCTATTTATTTAAGTCTTCTTTAATTTCTCTCTTTGACTTTTGTAGTCTTTGGTATAAAGGTCTTTCTTTGGTCATATTTTCTCAAAGTATTTCATATTTTTTGATGCTTAGTAAAAGGTTTTCAAAATTTAATTTTGTTTCCATTATTATTTTATAGTATATAAAATTGTGATTGATTTTTTTATATTGGTTTTATATCCTTCAACCATGCTAAACTCACTTATTAGTTCTAGTAGGTTTGTGGAGATTTCATCCCATTTTCTGCATAATTAATTATATCATTTATAATAAAGACAATTTTACTTTATTCTTTTAAATATGGATATCTTTTATTTCATTTCTTTTCTTTTCTTTTTCTTTTTTAACCTAATGACACTGCTGGAACTTCTGAAAAGAGCTTATATCTCTGTCTTATTACTAATCTTAGGGAGAAAGTATTCAACCTTTCACCATTAAGAATTGTGTGAGCTATAGGTTTTGTTTCTGGCTCAGTCCATTGGTGCTGCTGTAACAAAATACCATGGACTGGGAAATTTATAAAACAAGAATGTATTTCTCATAGTTCTGTAGGCTGGGACACCCAGGATCAAGGTATTGGTAGATCCAAGGGTCAGGTATAGGCCTTCTAAGATGGAGTCTTCTACAGTGAGTCCTACACAGGGGAAGAAAGCTGTATCTTCACATGATGCAAGGAGGAAGGACAATCTAGTCAGACACTCTGTGAAGCCTCCTATATAGGGCTTTAATTTCATTCATAATAAGAGGATCCCTTATTACCTAACCATCTCTTAAAACCTCACCTCTTAATACCATCACACTGACCACTAAGTTTTAAAACCTGAATTTTGGAGGGGACACATTTAAAACCTAACTGTTTAGATTCCCCTGTCAGGTTGAAGGTATTCCCATCTATTCTTAAATTGCTGAAAGTTTTCATTTGCAATGGATGTTGCAATTTTTTTTTCATCCATTGAAATATTTGTGTGATATCTCTCTCTCTCTCTCTCTCTCTCTCTTTCTCTCTTTCTTCTTTTTGAGTTGAGGTCTCACTCTGTCACCTTGGCTACAGTGCAGTGGTATAATCACACCTCACTGTAGCATCTTCTGGATGTCCCATGTATATCATAATGCCCTGTCGTTTTTCATTTGTTTTTCTGTGTTTTTGACTAGAAAGTGAAACAGAAATAGATAAATAAAAACAGTATTTCTATATCAAAGGACATAACAGAGGTCTTGGCCCAAAGGTAGATCTCAACTATTTTTAATGAAAAGAGAAGTGTCCATGTTCCTTGTGGATAATATGGTTTAAAATATTCCTAGGATAAATTAATCTATAAAATAAAAAAGAATGACACATAGAAATGTAGATCCCAACAGCATTAGACAAGTTAGAAATAGAGAACAGTCATGTGTAGAGGACAAAACTATGTGCAGTTCTTAATTCAGACATCTGATTCTTTTGATCTACTTCTAACTAGGCTGGGGCAACTCTCTGCTCTACAAGCGCATGTGTTCACAGCATTTGTTGAATGTGGGCCAAGAGGTATCACACTGAATTCAGATGATTGGGAAGACAGATTTGTAACCTCAGCATTTTAAGATGACTGCCAAGTAAGTTCACATCAATTTGCAAAGCCACCATTCCAGTTAGAGGTGTCATCTTGAGGGGCTGCTCTTGGAGCTCTAGAATTGCTTTAAAATAAAATAAACACACACGAGGGTCGAAATGTCAGAGTTTGGAAAGTCAAATAGATCTTTTCTGCCAAAGAAGAAGGATGTTTCTATTCCCAATGCTCAGTGAATGTGATCAGGATTGGCCTTCTAACTGCATCTTAAAGATAAAAACTGGCCTCACATTTACTATGAGAAAGGGCCTATGAGAGTTTCTGTGGTTGTATAGGCCTGACCAAAGGAATTAAAATTCAATTCTCTGTTTTGCAGTCCTGAACTTGTTAGTATTCTGGACTCCAAGATTGGCCCAGGTCTTCCCAGACTTAGTCTCAGGAATGTCCAGCACACCAGGGCTGAACCATGCAGTTAGGGACACCCCTGTCTCTGCCAGTACCTGGGGGTGGGGCAGGGATAAGTCAAGGAAGGTCACTGGTGATTTAGCATGGCAGGCTTCCAAACACTTCTGTTGACACAATATTTGCTCAAGCTTGGCCAGGAGACAGACTAGGTCTTGGGATGACAAAAGGGAAGAAAACTGGGGTTGGGATTGAAAGAAATTTGGCATAGAGTTGGCCCTTAAGAATTAACTAGTCTTGATAATAGATCTCTAAATAGACATGGAATACCTGGCCTTGACATTGATTTCCAGATTGTCTGATATGGATGGCAAATTCGGGATGAGGATATATAAAGTCCAGACAGGTGGATGCACCTTGGTCCTTGGACTAAGGGATCTCATCTGGTGTAGCATGGAATCCCAGGTTCTCATAGACAACAACTCCAGGAAAGCAAGGAGGATTGCAATATTAATCTCCATTCTACAGAATGTGTAACTGAGACCCAGAGAGTATCATTGTTTTTGCCTAGGATCATTCATTCATTCATTTACTCTTCCAGTGAATACTACCGTGTGCCATATACTTTGTGGTCTTTAGAGATATAATAAAGAACAAGACAGAGTGGTTCCCTGCATTCATAAAGTGCACACACCTAGTTATCAAAGATCCCAGTAAATATAATTGTGATAAAATGCTCTAAAGGAAAAGGACACAGACAGTCAGAGTCTATGACAGAGAACTCTGTTTTTGGAAAGGCCAGCAGCTTGTCCTAAAGGCTATGGCCTTCCTGGGAAAAGAAGTGAAGATCAGATGAATAGACATTTTCAAGGGAAAGGGAACTGGGAGAGATTTGAAAAGCATTCCTAGGAGAGAAAAGAGCATACATCCCTGAGGAGCAAGAAGGTCCATGTGGATGCCATAGGGAGGGGCCTGTGAGTGATGGGCTCCAGCCAGAGACAGGCATCAGCGAGACCCTGCAAGGGCATGGAGACCACATTGAGAATTTTGCTGTTGAGCTTTCAAGCAATGGGAAGCCATTAAAGAGTTTCAAAAAGGCCAATGGTGCCATCTGAAATGTGTTTTCAAAAGGGCACTTTGGCTGCAGTGTGGCGAATAGATGAAGGGGTCTGAAGGAGAGATCCATGGACCAGGGAAGAAACCATTGCAATGATCTAGGTGACAGATGATTGGGTGGCTTAGATAAAGGTGGAGGCAGGAGTGATGAACTCAAGTGGACATCTTCCAAATGTATTATGGAGCAAGTAAGTAGGGAGAACTTAAGGGGGAAAAAAAGGAAAAGGATGGAGGGAAATGGATACCAAAGAAGATAGGAACCACTCTTTCATATTCTGTCTGTAAACCCAGTGCTCAGGAGAGCAGGATTCAAGGTACAAGAGAAACAGGCAGGTCCTGACATATCATGTGACCATCACTTCCCTGTGGCCCATCCTGTTACTCTCAGAGCTGCTGCTATGAAGACTGGTAGTCAAGGGGCCGTGCTGTGGAGACAGAGATATAAGGGGCCGGCAAGAGAGACAGCCAGGGACAGAGAGACAAATCTGGTTGGAGGACGTGACTGTCAGTCAACATCCCTCCTGAGCAGCAGAGCTTTATTCCAAGTCACCTTACAGTGGACATATAAAGTGTCCATTCCTCCGGCCACTATAAAAGACACAGAGCTCTCCTGAGACAAGGAGAGAAGCAGGGAGGACCTGTCACCCCTGTCACATCCCAGGGGCACTATTTTCCCATGCTTAGATGCTTCCATTTATAAGTGTAGAGAGGTATTTCCTTCCAGATGGCTCCTTCCAGAGTGACTGTAGAGATCACCAGCATCATCACTTTGAGTCAAGTCAAGAATACCCATAAGAAACCCATTCTTTGAAAGTTAACAAAGATACATATGTGAGTTAATGTAGTAGCTACATATTTCTGGCATCCTATTTATTCAATCTTCCCAATGATGCTGTGACAACTGGCATTTTGGAGAAGAATCCTGAGACTCAAGAAGATTCAGATCATCTGCCTCAAGGTCATTTAACAAATAAACTGGCAGAACCAAGATTTCCAGCCAGGTCTCCTAAATCAAGCAAGACTCATCGTTGACTCTGTTATGGACCCCAAAACCTTGAATGTCAGAACTTTGTCCCTTTAATGCTGTGACAGTAGCAAGAAGGGTGGGGTGGGTCCTGAGATGAGGGCAGGGCTGGGTGGCTTTGTAAGTTCCTGGTGCCCATGGTGCCATGTGTCCACTTACTCTCTTGCATTGCCAGAAAGAAGGATCTGGAAAGTTTCCTTCATCTTTTATATGAACTGAAGTAAAAGATCCTCCTATTCCTCCCATGCTTCATATACTAACACACATGCTGGAAGAAAGATACAGGATGTTTTTTTCACTGTATCACTGCACAGGAAGAGAGTTCTCAGAGGTGCTAGTATATTCCTCCCAACTGGGGCCCTAATGAGACCCTCAGGGCAGAGCGTGTGCTCCCCATTTCTCAGCAGTTCCCCCCCATGGGGTCATCTGATGATTTAACCCTTCAGGAATCCCTGAGGTCCCAGAGGAGCCCAGGCTGCTTCCCAGAGCCAAGGCTGAATTTGTGGGCCAAACACCAATTGATCCTCACGGGTAAAGAAGAATTGCAAAACACTGGTCACTTCTACTCTGACAAGGTGAATAATTCAAGAGCATCTGTTACAGTCAGTGGGTCCTTTAAAAACAATGTTCATATCCTTGTCCTTTGCATGCATAGGTCTGATGGAGTTTGTAGATGGCACAGGCTGTTGTGCCCACACTGGGCTTCTGGCCCTTCAGAGCCTGCCTGGCCTACCCGACAGCTCTGTACTATAGGGCCCCGGTCTGCAGACTACATTCCCCTGGCATTGGCTGGCTTCAGCCAATGGTTGGAGCTGGTGGGAAACTGAAGGAAGCAAACTGGGAGAAGGCAGTCACACTTAGCCTCTGCATTGCTTCCAGAGGCAACCTCAGCTTTTCCTTCAAAGCCCCAGTGCTCTGGAATAGAACCACCAGGGTTCTTGCCTCCCCAGGGTCCTGTTCCACCCTCTCTCTTTATCTCTCTGGTTTCTGAGTAGCAGTGTATACATACCATTGTTAATCTCATCGTCCGCGCGTGGATTCTTGGGCTTCTGTCTCCTGAATCACAAGTTCCCTACACAGAATCCCTCTGTTGCTAATACCCAAAGAGGCTTCTGTTTTGCTAGTTAGACTCTGACAAATATAGTTGCCATTAGCATTGAAATGATCTGTATGTTCCCTGAGCATCTACTATATATCAGCCCAGGGCTAGACAATCTCCATGTTTTGTCATGTAATACAATGTACACAGCCCGAGGATGTGGTGCATTACGCATGGTCCAATTTCTCCATTGTATAAGTGATGACTTTTTTCTGCCTGTGTCTCCAACAAGCAGTCTGTGAGGAGTCACTCTAAGACCATCCAAATTTGCTTCCCCTCAGAACTCCTTACCCACCCTGTGACTCCAACAAGCAATCTGAGAGGAGACACTCTGAGACCATCCAAGTATGCTTCGCATCAGAACTCCCCACCCAACCAACCCCATGGACAAGTCTTGCCTGCTCCATCTTTACTATATGGGTAACAAAACCATGATTTTTCTAACTCCTGCCTTCCCTGCACACTGGCTAGGGGGCCTTTGGCATTTTCCTATAAGTAAGAGCCCTCTTTCGGAGGACTTTTAAAATAAAAATTAAGGTTTCCTGGGCATTGCTTCATTCCTAATGAGTCAGAATCTCTGAAAATGAAGACTGAATTTTGTATTTTTAGTCAATTTCCAAGGTGATTTTGATGCCCTCGAAATATTCTTTTTTATGGAGGGGTATTGGGAAACTTGTCGTTACCCTGCTTACAATGGGAATGAGCTCCCTGCATCTCCAAAGCAGCAAAAATGACAATTTCAAGACCTGGCAGACATTGCGAGTTAAGCTCTCCAGCAGCAGCTTCTATTGCTTTGTATTTTGTATTTATTTGTCCCTCCTGCTGACCTCCAAATGAGAGGTAAGAGGAAAACCATTTTATTCTCTTCCCTCCTCCGTCTCCTTGTCTTTCCTCTCTCTGCTTCTCCTTCTCTTTTTCTACCCTTCCCACCCTACCCTACCCATGTCCTTGGGAAACCTAGCTATTTGTCCCGCAGAACCACCAACAAAGTGCTGCCACTTAATAAGGGACCTATTGGCTATTGACGGTTTTCTAGGCAAGCACATAACTATTTTTACAAAAGACTATAAACCACAAAGCTACTCAATTCTCTGCCCCATTTTGAGGATGGTGCTGGCCTATGGTGGGCCTTCTTAGGTATTCTAAACCTCATAGGTTAGTTAATAATGTGTAGCCCTTACGGCATTGGGCTGGTAATGCCATGGGCAGGTTTATAAACTCAGAGCACTAAATATTCCAAAGCAACATTTGGCTGTGAACTGACCTCAAACTTTGAACTGTCGATTTGTCTTTAGGGTCTTATAGTTCTTGCAAATTCCAGATTTGATTCTTAAGTATTCTCAGGAAGTGGTGTTTCTTTTGTTGTTGTTTCTCTGGGACCCAATACTTGTAGACCTCTACCTAGGGTTATTCTCCAGTAGTATAGTCTATGGCTTGAGGTCTATTTTTTAATTTAATTTTTTTTTGAGTTGGAGTCTCACTCTTGTTGCCTAGGCTAGAGTGCAGTGGCACACTCATGGCCACCACAGCCTCGACCTGCTGGGCTTAGGTGATCCTTCCCCCTCAACCTTCCAAGTAGCTGGAACTACAGATGCAAGCCACCATACCTGGCTAGTTTTTGTGATTTATTGTAGAGCCGAGGTCTCACTAAGTTGCCCAGGCTTGTCTCAAACCCCTGGGCTCAGACATTTCTCTCGTCTTGGCCTCCCAAGGTGCTAGGATTACAGGTTGAGCCACTGCACCCAGCCAGAGGTCCACTTTAAATGTAGATGCAGGACAGGGGCCTCATCACAAAGAATCCACTTACTTGTGTCAAGAATAAATAACAGGAAATACATGCACATTATTCAAAACCCATAGGGGGCAATATAGTAATCACTTCAGAAAATCTGCGGTTTTGAAAAGTGGGATTCTACGGTTAACGTGGGATTCTGAACACCACTTTCTCAACTGCTGCATTCCTACTGTATTTCAGTCGACATGCTTAGTTCTGGAAATACAGACACTCATGACGCTCAATTTTCCATAAGCATCTCACGATGAACACAAGAGAGTGATAGTAGCATATCCATAAGTAAAATGAATGTGAAATGTGACGTGGCTAAATAAACTCAGACTGAGGAAGTCAGGGAAAGCTTCACGGAAGGAGAGAGATGTGAGAGAGATCTGGACCACTGGTAGTACTTGGCAGTGTTCCTTGTCATGAATGCCATGCAAAGAGTAGATTTTCATCAACTAGCAAATTAGGAGCAGTCACAGTCAAGAGAGGAACAAGCATGTTCCAATGCATGTCTTTTCTAATCTGGACCATCAGCACGTCCTTTTCTAATCATTTATTCTGGCTGTTTTTGAACTGGAATTTGCAATCCTGGAGCTTATGGGCTTCAAAGAAAATCATATGGCAGCTGTAGAGAGAAAGTGCCTTTCTCATGGCCTATTTTCCAGGCTTTGGCAGGTATCCCTGGGCATGCATGGAGAGGAAGATGAGGGAAGGTCATTAGGTGAAGCAAGGATGACTACTATAGTCGGAGCTCCATGCTAATAAGGTCAGAGCAGTGAGTTCCTTCACCAGTATACCTATGGGCTGGTTCTGTGCAGGACTCAAACAATAGCCTTCACCCCCACCTACAAGCCTGTCAACATAGAAGGTGATCCGGACCAGAGAGGGCAGGGCCTTTTGCTGTTGCCAATCACAGTAGTAGAGAAGTCCTGCTATGGAAGCACTATTCAGAGGTAGGGCAATTCACTCTATCCCATGTGTGCCTGTTCATCCACCAATCATGCATTTAGTTCACACGCATCTATGGCGTATCCACCTGTTCCTATACTGTGCTAAGTTCTGGACGCACAATAGTTCAGGTCTCTGCCCTAACATAGATCTCATTCTCATGATGAAGGCAGGAGAGGTAATAGGCAATTACAAAAATACATGGCTAAGAGCTGCCACGTGCACAAGGGCTGTGAGTGCAGGCTATGCCCAGGATGTGAGGGCTGGAGGAATTTCAAAGAGGAGGTGCTGTAGCAGGTAAAAAGTGATCTCTTGCTGTGTTTGCAGTTGAGAATGAGATTTCTGTTTGTGTGTACTTTTTGCTAACAAGGGATAAAATTTTTAAAAATTACCTAGATGGTTGTCTATGGTTTTTGAAGACAACCCTGAGCCACGTGAGACCCAAAAGTTTTTGGTTTATTTTAGATGTGTATTTCATTTGGGGATGGTGAGGGCAGAGATGAAAGGTTAATTTTGAAAATTTGGCATTTGACTAATAGGGCAGAGTGGTATGCATGACACGCGCCTGCTTTTGTTCTAAGATAGATCAACTTTCCTTCAGCAGAGACCTAAGGGTTCAGCAACAGGGAGTTGATTTAAAATAAAGGTTATGAAAAATGGTAAGGCCCTGAAGACACTTTACATGGATGTCCAAAGCCAAGCAATTGTCAGCTGAGGGCACGAGGTCAGTACCAGGCTTCCAGGGTAAGGTCGCTTATTTTTTTCTTCCAAGTAAAACTGGGAGTTGCTTTCTTTTCTATTTCCCGAGTTAAAGTTGCTCAGGTCACTAGTGAGATCTTATTTGCCCATCAAGTCCCAGTGACCCCTATTAAAATGTGAAAAACTGCTTAAAGACAGCTCTGTTTGCTGTGTTGATGACATGCCAAAGAACTGGGATCAGATTTCTCCCCAAATAAATCAAAGTGTCTGAACTAACTTATTCAAATGTTTTAAAACAGGCCCCAAGTTAAAATGATCACCTCTTATTTGGCTCTTTCTACTGTATACCTCAGTTGACAGAATCACCCACCTACTCAGCCTAGAAATGGGCTACATGTGGCCTCATCAGACACTTTCCGTTACTAAGTCTGGGTAAAGTTCACTCCCTACTCCTCCAAGACCTCCACCCACTCTTCCGCAGACAGTTATTGCAGCCTCCTATGGTTCACTGGTTTTCATCTTTCTCTTCCAAGTCATTTTTCACCCTGCCTTATCACAAAGGTCCTTTGAAAACAGCCCTGACCTTGAATACTGTATTTGTTTCCTTTTGTCTATGAAAAACAGTCAAATATCCTCAGCGCTGGAAGGTTGAGGCAGAAGGATCGCCTGAGTCCATCAGGTCAAGGCTGCGGTGGTGATGAGCATGCCACTGCACTCCAGCCTGGGCAACAGAGTGAGACTCTCATTCAAAAAAAAAAAAAATCCTCAGCAAAGCATATAGACCTTTCCCAATCTAGCAGCACCTTACCTATTTATTCTAGTCTTCTATCCTCTTTCCCTTCCACCCCTCCATTGTTTGCTGTAACAAAAAGGGCTTGCTTGCTTCTTTTTCCTTTATCTACAGCTCCTTCTACATGGCGGATTCTTAAAATACTTTCTCTATTCTTCTTTGCCGTCAATGCATGTCCCACACTCAGGACTAGGAATGGGACAAGTCAAGGGGGTAGATGCCCATTCTCAAGGTCATGCAAGTGCCTCAGATCAAGTGGCTCCTTTATTTTGTCCCCAGGTTCTCAGTTTTGTTCCAGCCTCATTTATACACCTCATTCTTCAATCCAGCTCAGTGCTGCCTTCTCAAGACCCTACTTCTATGCTCCAGGGCAGAGAGAGTAATATCCTCTTTTACAGCTTTCTGAGCTATGGAAAATAATTTCCTTACATGTGTTTCTATTATATTCTGTGCACAACTCCATTCCAACTTACATTCAATTCAATTCATCAGACATTTATTGAGAATTCACCAAGTTGTATGAATAACCAAGTGGCATCAAGCATTTTGCTTTTACCTGCAAAATCTCTCAAGATAGTTTCTCAAATTGAGAACAGAGCCGGTGCTGATCAATACATGACATCTACATTGATGTACACTTATTAATCAGTTGGCACTGTATTCATTCTCTGAATCTGTGACAGTAAGCAGTTGTAGATGCTATTGGTGTTTGTCTGTTTCACACATATCTGAGATTCATGGAAGATCCTAAAACATAAACAATCTCATTCTGCAAGTCTCTAAAAATACATTCTTTCATTACAAAGGATAAGGAGATATGATAAAATCAATTATTTGTGTGGTAATTTATAAGGATTAGGAGATAATTTCCCTTCTTAGTGATACACATTATTAATTCTGTCAAATACCCCAAAATATCCATGATTAACAAATAGAAATCTACTTGAAATCTATCCTAATTTAGTTTCTGTGTGTATAAATAGTGTTTCCATGATGTGGGAAAGAGAGGGATAAATACATAGTCCCAAAATGGTGGTCTCTGAATAAATAGTCTGGGACAATGGTAAAGAATCCTACTAAAAAGAACAGCCGAGAGGCAACCACCGCTACTTGAGATTACGCCCTCTGGGGTCTACTAAATATGTCATGTGGAAATTAGAAAGCACACTGTTTTCATGAACAATATCCATCAATTGCAGAGGGTTGAAGCCAGCTCTCTGTATCTCTGTATTTCTAGTATACGAGTTTGCAAAGATTTCTCATAGTTGAAGAAAATGGGTCAGAAATTAGAAAAAACTCATTCAATGGATGAATCTTATTTTAGTCAATATTATTGATAGTTTGAAAAATGACTCCTTTGCTACTTGTGTTAGTCATGTCTCTTTTGGCTGCCAAATGGCAGAAACCAAAAAACGGTGAGTGTTTTTTTGCTTGAATAACCGAGAAGACAGAATATATATGGTCTAGATGCACCTGGATCCAATGGCTAAAATGATGACATCAGAAGCCAGTTTATTTTTTTTTTCAAGTCTGCTTTTTCTGCATTGTTTTTATCATCAAACAGGCAAAGGCCACCAGCAAAGCCAGGTCTGCATCTTTTCAGCTTAGGAACATGTGAGAAAAGAGTTTTTTTCCCCCAATATTTGAGCAAAAATGCTGACTATAATTCACGTTAGTATACTTTGAGTCATATGCCTGTTTCTTAATCAATAGATGGGTAGAAACAGCACTCTAAATACCCAGATCTGGGGTGCATGCCCAGTTTTGAAGGTAGGTGTGGAATTGGACTCACCAATACATATATGAATGAATAAGGTACCATGCTGTTTTGGTTACTATAGCCTTGTAGTAAAGTCTGAAGTCCAGTAATGTGATGCCTCTGGTTTTGTTCTTTTTAGAATTGCTTTGGCTATTCATGTTCTTTTTCTTTTTTTGCTTCCATATGAATTTAAGAATTTTTTTCTAGATCTGTAAAAGTGACACTGATAGTTTAATAGAGATTGCATTGAATATGTAGGTTGCTTTGGGCAGTTTAATGATGTTGATTCTTCCAATCCGTGAGTATGTGATGTTTTTCCATTTGTTCATGTCACTTCTGGTTTCCTGTAACATTGCTTTGTAGTTCATGCTATGGAGATCTTTCACCTCCTTGATTAGGTGTATTTCCAGGTATTTTATTTTTTGTGGCTATTGTAAATGGGATTGTGTTCTTGATTTGGTTCTCAGCTTGAATGTTGTTGGTGTATAGAAATGCGACTGATATTTGAATGCTGATTTTGTATCCTGAGGCTTTTCTGAAATTTATCAGGTCAAGAAGTTTTTTAGTGGAATCTTTAATGTTTTCTGGATACCAAATTCTACTAGATGTACATGGGAGCTGGTACCAATTCTATTGAAACTACTCCAAGCAACTGAAGAGAAGAGACTCCTCCCTAACTCATTCTACAAAGCCAATCATCCTGATACAAAAATATGGCAAAGACACAACATAAAAGAAAACCACAGGCCAATATCCCGATAAACATAGATGCAAAAATCTTCAACAAAATACTAGCAAACCACACAGCAGCACATCAAAAAGATCACTCACCATGATCAGGTGGGCTTTATTCCTGGAGTTGCTTCAATATATGCGAGCCAATAAGTGTAATCCATCGCATAAACAGAATTAAAAACAAGAATGACATGATCATCTCAATAGATGCAGAAAAATGATAATCTAACATCTATTTGTGAAAAAAAAAAGCCTCAACCACTTAGGCACTGAAGGAACATACCCCAAAACAATAAGAGCCATTTATGACAAACCACAGCCAACATCATACCAAAGGGGCAGAAGTTGGAAGCCTTCCCCTAAGAACTGGAACAAGACAAAGATGTTCACTCTCATCATTCCTATTTAACATAGTATCTGAAGTCCTAGCCAGAGAAATCAGGTAAGAGAACAAAATAAAAGGTATTCAAATAGGACAATAGAAAGTTAAATTATTCCTCTTTGCAGATGATATGATTTCATATCTACAAATTTTCTTAATATTCTATTTTAGCTAATTCAATAGGCCCTCAAAATATACATTTCCATATTAATTTTGCAGTGGTTGCTTTAGGGATTATGATATGCATCATGATTGTATTCTGCTTAGACTTAATATTGTGCCACTTCACATGAAATACAAGAATTCTGCAGCAGTCCAGTATAACTTCATTGACTTTTCTTTTTGTATTATTGTTTTCATATATTTTACATCTACATACTTTATAAAGTCCAAGAATAGTGTTAACATGTTTGCACTAAGTAGTCGTGTGTCTTTAAAGAATTTTTAAAAGAAATGATTGACTTCTTTATTTACTTATATATAGTCAATTATTTTTATCACAGTACTATACTATAAAGTCATTGTGAACACTGAATTAGTGAATACTAAACTGAAGATCCTAGAGGAAATGCAAGGTTAGGTTTCTAAGAGACTTTCAACAAAATCTTCATCAAGTGATTAATACTTACTCTTGTTTTATGTGTATTTATATTTATAGATCTCTCAGCTGGTATGTATCATTGATTAATGAACATTGATCTCATGGCCAATAGTGCTATAAGTCACACCTGCATGAAGCTTTACCTAACACATGTATTTTCTCCAGAAGGCATATCACAACCTGTTTGTACTCAGGAACACAGACAACCCTTCAGCCTTATGCTTGGGGTCCCTTTTAAACAGTGAAGTCATCAAAAGAAGCACAAAATATGTTGAAATGTGGCGCTAACTTGAACTGGAACACATAAATTTCACTTGTTGATAACATGAAAGCTGAAACAAGAAAGCAGAGCATTCCTTGTTCAATCTCAGTTAAAAATATATACATGAAGTAACTCAAATATTTTGCCACACTGTATGCATCTGAAAATGCCTGCAAAAGTAACACAGGTATTGGTTTGTAAATTAACTTTATTTATAATTTGTAAATAAGCTTTAGTGAGTAGGCAAATTTGCAAATATGGAATTCATGAATAATAAGGATTAATTGTACTGCTGTGTCCAAGTATCCACAGAAGATGGGTTCCAAGACCTCCCTCAGACACCAAAATCTGTAGATGCTCAAGTCCTTTATGTAAAATGATGTTGTCCTATTTAGAGCAATCAGGCAAGAAAAAGAAATAAAGTGTATCCAAACTGGAGAAGGAGAAAACAAGCTATCTCTGTATACCAGCAATATGACCTTATACCTAGAGAACCCTAATGACTCCTCCAAAAGACTCTTGGGCTTCATGAATGAATTCAGTTTTAGGATACAATATCAACACACAAATCAGTAGCATTGCTACACACCAGTAACAACCAAGCTGAGAATCAAATCAAGAACTCAATTTCATTTATAATAGTAGCCCCAAAGCTAAAATACTAGGAATATATTTTAATCAAGAAGGTGAAAGATCTCTACAAGGAGAACTGCAAAACTGATGAAAGAATTGCAGAGGACACACACAAATGGCGAAATATCCCATGCTCATGGATTGGAAGAATCAACATTATTAAAATGACCATATTACCCAAAGTAAGCTACAGATTCAATGCAATCCCTATCAAGATACCAATGTAATTTTTCACTGAATTAGAAAAAAAAATCTTAAAATTCATATAGGACCAAAAAGGATCCAGAATCACCAAAGCAATTCTAAACAAAAAGAACAAAACTGGAGGCATCATATTACAAATTATACTACAAGGTTGTAGTAACCAAAACAGCATGGTACTGGTACAAAAGCAGACACATGGACGACTGGAACAGAATACAGAATGCAGAAATAAATCCAAATCCTTACAACCAACTGATCATTGACGAAGTAGACAAAAACATATACTGAGAAAAGGACACCCTATTCAACAAATGGTGCTGGAAAAAATTGAATAGCTACAAGCAAACAAATGAAACTTGATCTCTATCTCTCTCATATACAAAAATTAACTCAAGATGGTTTAAAGACTTAAACATCAGACCTGAAATGATAAAAATTTTAGAAAAACAACCTAGGAATAACTCTTATAGACATCAGCCTTGGCAAAGCATTTATGGCTAAAACTCCAAAAGCAAATGCAACTATAACAAAAATAAATAAGTGGGGCTTAATTAAACTAAAAAGCTCTGCACAGCAAAATAAATAATCCACAGAGCAAACAGGCAATCTACAGAATAGGAAAAGATATTAACAAACTGTACATCTGACAAAAGACTAATACCCAGAATCTACAAAGAACTCAAACAAAACAAATCAGCAAGAAAAATGCAAAGAACGTCATTAAAAAGTGGGGGGAATGACATGAATATGCATCTCTCAAAAGAAGAAATACAAATGGTCAACAAACATAAAAAAATGTTCAACATCCCTCATAATCAGGGAAATGCAAATTAAAACCATAATGAGATACCACCTTATATCAGTCAGAATGGCCATTATTAAAAAATCAAAACACAATAGATGTTGGCATGGATGTGGAGAAAAGGGAATACTTATGTACTGTTGGTGGGAGTGCAAATTAGTACAACCTCATGGAAAGTGGTATGGAGATTACTCAAAGAACTAAAAGTAGATCTAACCATTTGATCCTGCAATCCCACTACTAGGTATCTACCCTAAGGCAGAGAGGTCATTATATAACAGACTCCTGCACCAGCATGTTCCTTGCAGCACAATTCACAATTGCAAAGATGTGAAATAAACCTAAATGCTCATCAACCTATCAGTGGATAATGAAAATGTGGTATATATACAACATGAAATACTGTACAGTCTTAAAAAAAGAAGGAAACCATGTCCTTTGCAGTAACATGGATGGAGCTGGAGATGATCATCCTAAGTAAACTGACTCAGAAACATAAAAACAAGCACCACGTGTTCTCGCATATGTGGGAGCTAAACAGTTACAAAGATAGAAGTAATAGCTATTAGGACCCCAATAAGTTGGGAAGGGAGATTAAGGTTCAGAAACTACCTACAGGGTACAATGTCCACAACCTGGGGAATAGGCCACCTGAGACCCAATCCCCACCACTGCACAACATGATCATGGCATGATTATGCATGTGTACCCATGTATCTAAAATTTAAAAAATAGTAAAATAAAATGATGGTGTATTTGCATGTAAACTACACACAGTGTCCTATATACAGGTCTGACAATTAAGTTCATGAATTAATTAAGTTCATGTGCTACTTTGACAGCACTGTACAAACAACTCAGTAAGGTTTCATAACCTTGGTCTATCAGTGTCTCACAGCTGTGTTCATGTCAATGTGTGGCGGTGTCCTGCTGAGTGACATACATTATTGTTGTTGCATGCTTTTGTGTGCCATTGTAAGAATGCCAGCACTTGAATTAGAGCAATGAGCAAACATTAATTTTCTTTTTAAACTTGGCAAGAGTGGAAGTGAAATCAGGGTCATGTTTGTCCAAGTTTATGAGAATAATGTCATGAAGAAAACAGCAGTGTACAAATGGATTAAGCATTTTTCTGAGGGAAGAGAAAGCATCACTGATGAAGAAAGGTCAGGACAGTCAGTAACAAGCAGAACTGACAAAAACCTTGCAAAAATGTGTTGAATTGTGCGTCAAAATCATCAGCTAACTATGAGAAACATAATAAACCAAATAAACATCAATAGAGAAACAATTAGAAAAATCTTAATTGAAAATCTTGGCATGAGAAAGGTGTGTGCAAAAATGGTCCTGAAGGAGCTTGTGCATCATGTCAACACACCAGCTCAACAGCTCTGTCTGTGAGGGAGTTTTTAACCAGTACACCAATAACTGTATTGGAACACCCACCCTACTCACTGAATCTGGCCCTCAATGACTTTTTTATTTACCCAAAGATAAGGGAAATATTGAAAGGAAGACATTATGATGACATTCAGGACATCAAGGGTAATACGATGACAGTTCTGATGACCATTCCAGAAAAAGAGTTCCAAAATTGCTTTGATGGCATCAGTATTGGCACACAGCTTCTCAAGGGAAATACTTCAGAAGTGGCCATAGTGATGTTCAGCAATGAGGTATGTAGCACTTTTTCTAGAGTGAGTTAAATTGTCAGACTATGTACTTTAAAATATTTCTAGATTTCTTATAATAATAAATTATTTTTAATAATTTTTAAACTTGGCAAGAGTGTAATGTAAGTGTTACATAAACGATTGTTATACCACATTATTTTAATTGTTGCATTGCTGTTTTATAATTTTATTTAATATTTTTGATCCATTTTTGTTTGAATCCACACATGCAGGAAATGTAGATATGGAGAACCAACAGTATTTACCATTTCTGGTGCTCTTCTTTTCTTTTTATAGATCTCAGTTTCTATCTGGTTTTATTACTTTCACCCTGAAAGAATTTCTTTAGTATTTCTTTTTTTTTTTGAGTTGGAGTCTCACTTCGTCACCCGGACTGAAGTGCAGTGGCCGCTCCCGGCCACCACAGCCTCGACCTGTTGGGCTCTGGCGATCCTTCCACCTCGGCCTTCCGAGTAGCTGGAACTACAGACGTGCGCTACCACGCCCAGCTAATTTTTTTTTTATTTATTGTAGAGATGAGGTCTCGTCAAGTTGCCCAGGCGGGTCTCGAACCCACGGGTTCAGGCAATCCACTCACCTCAGCCTCC
Source organism: Tarsius wallacei (assembly GCA_963574415.1). Lineage (NCBI taxonomy): Eukaryota > Metazoa > Chordata > Mammalia > Primates > Tarsiidae > Tarsius > Tarsius wallacei. Next base: position 19,772 of record CAUYQG010006070.1, read on the forward strand.
CAAAGCACGGGATTACAGGCTGAGCCACCAAGCCTGGCTAGATCTCTAATGATTTAATGGCTATATTTATAGCTCCTTTTT
>CAUYQG010006074.1:0-12840 GCA_963574415.1 Tarsius wallacei
TTTGTCAGGTATACAATTGACAAATATATTTTTCCCATTCTGTGGGGTGTCTCCCTACTCTCTTGATGGTTTCTTTGCTTTGCAAAAGCTCGTTAATTTGATGAGGTCCCACTTGTCTATCTTATTTCTTAAGGTATTGGCTTTTAGGGTTCTGGAGTGGAATTTGTTGCCAGTTCCAATTTCTATAAGGGTGTCTACTGCGTTTTCTAAGCTTCTTATAGTTTGAGGTTTTACGTTTAGATCTTTGATCCATTTAGAGTTAATTTTTGTGTATGGTAATAGGTAAGGATCCTGTTTCAGTCTTCCGCATGTGGTCAGCCAGTTTTCCCAGCACCATTTACTGAATAGGTTTTCCTCTCCCCAGTAGTTGTTGTTGGAGGCTTTGTCAAAGATGAGTCAGTTGAGGAATTGAGGATTTGCTTCCGGAATCTCTATCCTGTTCCATTGGTCTATGTGTCTGTTTTTATACCAATACCAAGCTGTTTTGATTATTGTAACTTTATAGTAGAGTTTGAAGTCTGGGAGTGTGATACCTCCTGTTTTGTTTCTCTTGCTAAGGATTGTTTTGGCTATTCGTGGTTGTTTCTGTTTCCATAAGAATGTCTGTATTGTCGTTTCCAGATCTGAGAAGAATGATGTTGGTAACTTAATGGGTATTGCGTTGAATCTGTAGATTGCCTTAGGTAGGATGGACATCTTAACAAAATTGATTCTTCCTATCCATGATCATGGTATATTTTTCCATTTGTTTGTATCTTCTTGGATTTCTTTGAGCAGTGTTTTGTAATTCTCATTGTAAAGGTCTTTCACTTCTCTGGTTAGGAAGATGCCAAGGTATTTCATTTTTTTGGTGGCTATTGTGAATGGGATTGTGCTTTTTATTTGGGTCTCTGCCTGCTTGTTGTTGTTATATAGGAATGCAACTGACTTTTGTACGTTTATTTTGTACCCTGAGACATTGCCAAAGTCCTTTATCACTGTCAGCAGGCTTTTGACAGATTCTCTTGGATTTTCAAGGTATAGGATCATATCATCAGCAAAGAGGGATAACTTGACTTCCTCTTTTCCTATTTGGATACCTCTGATTACCTTCTCTTGTCTAATTGCCTGGGCTAGGATTTCCAACACAATATTGAACAAGAGGGGTGAGAGTGAGCAGCATTGTCTTGTTCCAGTTTTCAGGAGAAATGTTTCTAGTTTCTGTCCATTTAGCAATATGTTAGCTGTGGGTTTGTCATAGATGGCACTTACTATTTTGAGGTATGTTTCTTCTATGCCTAAGTATTTGAGGGTTTTGATCAAGAAGGGATGCTGAATTTTATCAAAAGCTTTTTCTGAATCTAATGAGATAATCACGTGGTTCTTGTTTTTACATCTGTTGATATATTAATTACATTTATGATCTTGCAAATGTTGAACCAGCCCTGCATCCTGGGGATTAAGCCTACTTGGTCATGATGGATGATTTTTGAGATTCTCTTGGATTTTTTTTGCTGATCATATCATCAGCAAAAAGGGATAACTTGACTTCTTCATTTCCTATTTGGATACCCCTGGTTTTTGTTTTGGTTTTTGTTTTGTCAGAATGCTTTAACTAGGACTTCCAACACTATGGTGAACAGGAGGGGTGAAAGTGGCCAACCCACATGACAAAGTGCTCAGCCTCACTTATCATCAGAGAAATGCAAATCAAAACCACATTGAGACACCACCTAATCTCAGTAAGAATGGCCATCGTTAATAAAACAAACAGCAACAGATGCTGGTGAGGATGTGAAGAAAAAGGAACACTTCTACACTGCTGGTGGGAATGCAAACTAGAGCAACCTCTTTGGAAGACCATGTGATGATTTCTGAAAAAACTAGAAATTGATCTTCCATATGATTTATCACAGAAACAAAGAACAGAATGCCATATTTCCTCACTCATAAGTGGACCTTGAACAATTAACATAATACCATAAGAAAAGGATTGGCAGTAGTGGGAAACTTCCGGGGAGGGGGGATTGGCAGTTGAGGGAAACTGCCAGGGATGAGAGGGGCACACCTCATCAACAAGGGTACCTGCATAATAAACATATGTATACCAAACCCTGAATTTTACCCCACATATTTAAAATTAAAAAAAAAAAAAAGATTTGCAACACAAAGAGAGGGAAAAAAAAGAAAGTGGTCAATCTTGTCTTGTTCCAATTTTCAGAGAAAATGCTTTCAATTTTTGTCCATTTGGCAATATGTTGACTGTGAGTTTATCATTGATGGCTCTTACTATTTTGAAGTATGTTTCCTCTATGCCTAGGTGTTCAAGCGTTTTTATCAAGAAGCATGCTGGATTTTACCAAAAGCTTTGTCCGCATCTAATGATATTACCATATTCTTATTTTTACAACTGTTGATGCATTTAATTATATTTATGGGCTTGTGGATGTTGAACCAGCCCTTCATCCTGGGGATGAAACCTCCTTGGTCATCGTGAATGACTTTTGAGATATGTTGTTGAGTATTTGTGCAGTATGTTCATCAGAAATATTGGCTTGTAGTACTCTTTCTTATTTGAATTTTTGTCTGGTTTGGATATCAGTCTAATGTTAGCTTCATAAAATGATTTGGGGAGTGTTCCATCTTTCTTAATTGACTGGAATATTTTCACTAAGATTGGTATTATCTCCTCCTGATATGTTTTATAGAACTCTGCTGGAAATCTTTCTTGTCCAGGACTTCCTCTTGTAGGTAGTTTTCTTATGACAGAATTAATTACCTGTGTTGTTACTGGCCTATTTAGGATCTCAGTTTCTTCTTGTTTCAACCTTAGCAGGTTGTGTGATGTCAGAAAGTCCTCCATTTTATTTAGGTTATGAGTTTGTTTCTATACAGATGTGCATACTTGTCACTAATAATCTTTTGTATTTCTTTGGGGTCAGTTATGACTTGGTCTTTTGCATTACTGTATTGGGTTTATTTGGGCTTTTTCTCCCTCTTTCTTGGTCATTCTGGCTAGTGTTTTATCAATCTTGTTTATCCTTTCAATGAACCAACTTTTTTTAAAATTGATTTTTTCCTATGTTTTTTTTTGGTCTTCTATGTCCTGTATTTGGGCTTTTACTTTGGTGATCTGAATTATTCTACTGAAATTAGGGCTTTGGTGGTCTTGTCTTTCCAGCTCCCAACTAGGTGATTTGTTATGTTGTTACTTGTTCTCCTTCTATTTTCTTGATGTTTGTTTGTAGAGATATAATTTCCCTTCTCAGGACTGATTTCATGGCATCCCAGAGATTTTGGTAAGATGTGTCTTCATTTTCATTTGTTTCCGGGAATCTTTTAATTTCTGTCTTGATGTCTGTGTTTACCCAGAAGTTGTTTAGCATCATGCCCATTTCTTTCTGGGTTTTGGGGGAATTTTGTTTTGTTGATATTTATTTTTATTCCACTGATGTCTAAGAGGGTGCATGGCAGTGTTTCAATCTTGTGAAATTTGCTTATGTTTGATTTATGGCCAAGGATGTGGTGAATCTTGAAGTACATTCCATGTGGTTTTGAGTAGAATGTATATTCTGTGGTTGTTGGGTGGAGTGTTCTGTAAGTATCTACTAAATCCATTTGGTCAACCATGAAGTTTAGGTTTTAGATTTCTTTGTTGAATTTTTTGCCTAATGATCTATGTAGGGTGGTTACTGGGGTATTTAAGTCCCCAGCTATGATTGTGTTTGAGTCAATATCTTTTTTTCATTTACTTAGTAGCTGCTTTATAAAAGCTGCTACTCCTGTGTTGGGTGCACATATGTCTGTGATGGATATTTCTTGATGAATTTAGCCCTTTTATCATTATATAGTAGCCTTACTTATCTTTTTAAATTTTTGATAGCTTAAAATTTAGTGTCTGATATTAAGATTGTGACTCCTCCTTCTTTTCTGTTACATTCACCTGGAAAGTTGTTTTCCATCCTCTAATTTTGAGTCTCTGGGTGTCCTTTGTGGTGAGATGAGTTTCCTGGAGACAGCATATTACTGGGTCATGTTTTTTGTTGTTTTTTTATTTGTTTGTTTGTTTGTTTTTAATCCAGTTTTCCATTCTATGTCTTTTCTGTGGTGCATTTAGTTCATTCACATTAGGCTGATTATTGAAATGTGAGTGTTTGCTTTCTGTCATAATGCTCTTATAAAGCTGTTTTGTTTTTGTTTAACCTCTGTGTTCATATGTGTGTGTGTTTTCATATTTGCAGGTGTGCTGTGTATTCTGGTGCTTCTGTGTTTGTTTGTGATCTTGTGAAGAATATGCTCTCTTATTTGTTTCTTTGCTCTTCTGTGCACAGCACATCTTTAAGTGTCTCCTGTACAGCTGGTCTCAAAGCAGCATATTCTCTTGGGGATTGGATGTCCAGGAAGAATTTTAATTCTCCATTGTTGATGAAGCTTAGCATGTCTGGGTAGAAAATACTTGGTTGAAATTGTTTATCTTTGAGAACATTAATAATTTAGGTCCAATTCCTTCTGTCCTGTAGTGTTTCTTCAGTTAAGTCTGCAACAATTTTAACTGGTCTCCCCTGTAGGAAGTCTCCTCTTTTTCCTTCTTTTGCTTTAGAATTTTTTTCTTTTATACCTACTTTGTGTATGCAAATTACTATGTGTCTAGGGGTTGGTCTTCTCATAAGATGTCTTGAAGGGGTTCTCTGGATGTCTTATGCTTGTATATTACTCTCTCTGACCAGATGAGGAAAATTTTCTTGAATGTCCTCATGTAATATTTGTTCCAGGGTATTTTCTGCTTCTCTTTTTATTTCAGGTGTTCCTATCAGACATAGGTCTAGTTTCTTGATAAAACTGCACATTTCTTAGAGAGTTCCTTCTTTCTTCTTAAATTTTTTTTCTATATATTTTAATAGATTGGGTTAATTCCATAATTTGGTCTTCGAGTTCTTAGAGACTTTCTTCTGCTTGGTCAATTCTGCTTCACTTGACTGTCAGTTTGTCATTTATTTCTTGGATGGAGTTATTTATTTCTGTTATTTCTAAATATGCTTTCTGAAGTTTGTCCAGCTCTGTTGCAATTTCATTAGGTTTTAGCCCTTACATTTCTTTATTTTTATTCATTCTATACAATGATTCTCAGATCTCTGTAACTACCTTCTGGGTACTGTCCTTCTCAGAGATAGTCATTGTTTGTGCCCCAGTAGCTGTGCTTTCTAGCACTGACTCTTTACTTGGAGTCTGGTTACCAGCAGTTATTCATTGTTTTTTCTTCATTTGTATCAGTTCTCCTATCTTTCTCTTTAAATCTGTTGCTCAGCCGAGCTCGGTGGCTCAGCCTGTAATACCACGCTTTGGGAGGCCGAGGTGAGTGGATTGCCTGAGCCCGAGGGTTCAAGACCCGCCTGGGCAACTTGGCGAGACTTCATCTCTACAATAAATCAAAAAAGTCAGCCGGGCGTGGTAGCGCGTGCCTGTAATTCTGGCTACTTGGAAGGCTGAGGCAGAAGGATCACCAGAGCCCAGCAGGTTGAGGCTGCAGTGGCCAGGAACAGCCACTGCACTCCAGTCTGGGTGACAGAGTGAGACTCCAACTCAAAAAAAAAAAAAATCTGTTGCTCAGTGGAAAATGGAGAAGCAGTCACTGATATTTGCTGCACCTTTTGTCCTTCTTTGAGCCAGAGCTCTGGGTTTGTTCAATTATGAAGTATGGCTAGGGGTGGGGCATTGTGCTCTCTCTATAATTTTGAGCACTTACTAGGGGATGAGGTGGGTTACAAGGATTCAGATCCTGTTGCCAGGTCATAATGTTTGCTATCTGGTGAACTGGCCAACTGGGACTCTCTCTTTGCACAATATGACCTTACAATGGGTATGCTTGCATAGCATCTGAATTCAAGACAGGATATAAGAGGGAAGAAAGAGAGGAGAAGGAGGTGAAAAGGTGAAAGGAGGAGAAAGAAAAAGAAGAAAGAAAAGAGAAAAAGAGAAAGAGAAAAACACACAAAAAACAAAGAAAGAACAAAGAACAAGAAATAGAAGAATGAAAGAAAAGAAAAAAAACCACACACAACCAAATGAGGTAATCAAACAAACAAACCAATACCACCACCTCCTTCTCAGTCAATTCTGCTGTTTGCATCTATCATCCAGCAGCTGGCTCGGGGGGAGGGTGGATTGTCTGAGGTCCACATCTGCCATTACCCTCCATAGATTGTGCACTGCAGGTAACGTTCTCTGAGGTCACAAAGGGAAACCCCAACACAACACAGAGATCAGTACCTGGTTTCATGATGCAGTTTTCCTGTTCCACAGAGGCCACCCTAGAGCACTTCGCTACCCAAGCTTTAGAGAGTCTGCTCAGTTTCTCTGCCAGGAGCTATTGCTCCCTTCCCTGCAGTTACTAGTCTCTGGATCCCAGAACCTGGTGATAGGACCCCAACCTGGATGGGTTATCTCCACTGCTTCCTTGAGAGTCTGCTTCAGGCTCCCTCCCTGCTTTTCCTCTATAGCCCTCACTGCTGGCATTCAGCTCACTACATCAGAATTTCCTAGGAAAAAAATCTCCCAAATAGTCTGCTGCTAGGTCTCCTGCTCTGATTGCTTGCATCTGTGTTTGGTCCAGTGTGGGAGTGGGGCATCTGTTTCTCTGGTGTGGTGCACTTGGAATACCCTCTTAGGGCAATCGATGGTTGATTTCAGAGGGATGTAGAGATCACCACTTGGTCTAAGGATGCAGTCTATTCAGGATGCAGGCAGCTCAGAATTGCACAAGATAAAGCTGGTCTCTGCCCAATGCCAGGACACAAAAATATGGCAGAAGTCTGTGTTTTTTTCCTCTGGTGCCTCTTGCACTCTTTATTTTAGTGAGTATTATATTTTATATTAGTATATAAATTATATTAAGTAATAATTACTATTTGTTTTTATTTTTTAAGATAGTTTTTCACTCTGTTGCCCAGGTTGTTCTTGAACTTCTGAGTTCAAGCAATTCTACCACCTTGCCTCCCAAAGTGTGCTGGCATTACAGGCATGAAGCACCATGTGCCCAGCCAATATTATTTTTTTTCTGATAATTTTAACAGAAAAATAATTGTCAATACATATACACAGTATGCTACTAAAACTCATTCAGCCAACTATGTCTTGAATGGTTTATGAATATGAAAATATTAGTATATGGTTCATCTTATTTTTTGATTTTGTATTTTACTAGATTAACTGTTCAGTGTTCGATTTTATTTCAAAGATCCGATGACAGCTTATTATTTTCTGTAGTCTTAAAACAGGATTTGCAATTAGTACATCCTTTGAAAGACTCTATCTATAAATTAAAATGAAAATAGGCCTTAATGGGGGAGATAGCTAACATATATTTTAGAATACTCTGAATTTAGCCTCCTACTACTTTAAAATCTACCTAAAAATATTTTAATTTTTCTCAACTTTAAAAAATGGGCAAACTAGCATTGAATATGATCAGGTTGCCAGCACATTAGGTAGATGCATGTAATGTATGCTTGAGCCTTTGTTCTAGAATTCAAGTTATATGTTAACTATCTGCTTTCATTTCCATTTACTTCAAACATTTCATGGAGAATCAAATTTTAAAAAGTACTTTTAACTCATTTAATAAATATCAATTACAGAAAAATTAGCCTACAATCATTATGAAATATAATGTAGTATTGGGCATAATTTAGTCAAAATATAGTGGAATAATGAGTTTAAAATCATCTTTCATTTGAATGTGTGACCCATGAATCAAAGAATTTCTGACTTACAATAAATTCTTTCCTCACATATTTTATATTTTTATTTTAGCATATTAACAACTCTTGTACACTGACATAATAATTAATATTATTTTACCCTAGTAGCAAAAAAAATAGTGTTCATTTTCCAGTGAGAGACATCATTCTATAAGATGAAAAACCACCTTCAAACTAAATACTTAAAAGGAACACATTTATTTACAACCAACATTCCATGTTAATGCATAGTTATCCTTTTTTTCAAATGACAAAAAATAATAATAATAACATTAATATATTGTCTTCTTACTGAAAGGCAAAGGGAATCTAAGTTTCTTCAATAATTAAGGGAATTATATCTTGGAAATAAAAAATATAAACTACATAACAGCAGAAGCCCTACGTTTTGTGAGTTTTCCATTTAATGGTCAACACTTATAGAGTACTCACCAGGTGCCAAACATTTAGCATGCAGTATCTAATTTAATCATTATTACAATCCCAAACAGTAAATAATATCTTGACAAATTTTTAGAGATCAGGAACTGGATAGAAAATGTTCATAAACTCAGTTGGTAAGTCACAGAGCAAGGATTTGACCCAGGATTGTATGACATTAGGATCAATGTTATTAATAAGTTAAGCAGTAATTGTTCTCAAAGCAGGTAGCTATGAGCCAGGAAATTTGCATGGCATTATGAATGCAATGCCGAACAATTCTGATGTAGATCTTGTCCTTACAGTCTTTCCTTATAAGAAAATTAGGCATTGATAGTGGAGGGAAACAAGTAAATGACAAATTACATACCTCTGGCTTGGGCAATTCTGTTGATGGCTTGGGGTAAATTACAAGCTCAAATTTAGATATGTTGAAATTCGAGGTGCTTTCTCAATACGCAAGTGAAATTTCCAAGTAGGCAATGATATATATGCTGGTCAGACATTCAGAAGATAGTTTGAAATGTACAGGTTTTTGGTATATTCTGACTGATCATTAAAATTATTTCATGAAGGGGAAGCACAGAATGCAAGAGAAGTAGCTGTCCCACGGGACTAAAAGAGAAGTTCTGCCACACATAGACCACAATGCAATAAAATTACAAATATAACCAAAAAGAGGTAGGCACAGGTAGGAGAACCTGAGTGTAACTATAGACTGTTTAGCATAGTTGGGTGCATCAGATTTAAGGATAATGATCTCAGAAGCTTGCACAGCAGATTTTACATTTTTAGAGCTCAGACTTCACTTGCAGACCACATGCTGACAGCATCACAATAACTACTGATAGCATCACACTATGATGCCACGTTATGATACACAGAAATTGGCCATGAGCAGCATTTTTAATATTGAATCATAGCTGTGTATAGAACTAGAAACAAATTCTTGAACAATGCAAGAATCTCTGAACTAGGAAAAAGGTAAATGATCACAAAGAAAGTTAAAAAAAAAAGTTTTTTTCTACTATAGCTTTGCTCAATGCCCGAGGATGATCAGATGCAAGTCTCACTTTGTGTTAAATTTTAAGACCTGTCTTTAAAATACAGACACAATCCTAGAGGGAAAAAAAAAAATTATCATATCAGAGGGGAATAGGACAAAAAAACACATGAATGCCAAAACTAACTTCCCATATTTATCATTTTTTCCAGTGTTAGCTACATTTAAAAATATATTTTTAATTGTTTTTAAATATAAAAAATCAGTGCAATACAACAGCCAAGTAAAAATTTAGACAAATGTGACATAATTTTAATATATTGCTCTTTTGACCTACACCTTCTTCTACATTACCGGAGATAGTAAAATTATACATAGGCAATTATTTTTCAAAAAATTTATAAACTATTGTTTTGACATTTTACCAATTGTATTTCATCCTAAAATGCTAATTTTAAAACACGTTTCAATGTAAGTTGATTTCTCATTATTTTGCACGATCTCTATGCTCTCAAGTTTGAATTTTATCCCTTAAGAAATATTCCTCTGTGCTTATTTACTCATTAGTAAAAAGATTTTTCCAATCATACAATGATCTCACTCTTTTTGTCTTTCAGGTGATATTTGCATTTCTGTGTGTTTTTAATTGTTTGCAAACCAATAAAGAAAGTCCATTGTGATGGGCTAGGAGTCAAGGGACCAAGTTGGAAGAGTTGCAAATTAGTACCCAATATTTTAATTACTAGGTCTCCTAACTATGGGACCCTGGGACAATTATTTATTATTCCTGAGAATGACAATAATATCTACCTTTTAGTTACTTTTTTTTTAAAGGGACTCAATGAGGTAACATATGTCTAGCATTTGAAATGTAGAAGGTAATCAACAACATCCGAAAATTCTCTATTCCCAACATTAGCTCTATAATAAAAAGGAAGAGCTTTATTATTTTATTCCTTTTATAAAATATCAGTGTCATTGAGATATTACAAGTTAGAATGGAAAATACACTCAACCCATAAACATAGAAATTTTATAAAAGTTATAAATTAATTGTTAACACAAAGGTAATTATTCTGAAATAAAAGCACCACATGAAATATTTTTTAAAAGTCAGAATGAGAAGGTAATAGTTAATATACAGAATGCTTTTTTAATACAGTACAGTAAATATAAATCAACAACAAATTATGGAGAAAAAATAAGATTAAATTTGGAAAACACAACATGTATATGCATGCACACACACAAATATATACACACACCCTAAATAATTCAAGTGTCAAAAGAGAAATTACAATGGAAGCTTAATATTTAGATTTAAATAACAATATAACCAATATATATCATAACAATGATGTAATCAAAATAGCTAGTCAAAGGAAATCAACAGCCTATGATTTCAAATTTAGAAACAAATATTAGAAATAAATGAGTTTTTCACTTAAAATGTTAGAAAATAACAATGGCTAAGCCACCAAGGAAAAAGAAGGTAAAAAACTATAAAGCTAATAGCAGAAATTAATAAAACAGAAGACAAAAATGCATCAGGGGATGTTTTATAAAGTAAAATGAAATAGATAAAACTTTAGCAAGACCAATTAAATAGAAGTAGAGATGCCACAATTAAAGAGTGAGGGACAGAAACACATCCACACATGCACACACACACGCATGCGGGCACACACACACACACACACACACACACACACAGAGAGATAAAAACTATATAGCAGGTAATCTTATATAACAATAGTATTTAAACTGTTATGCAGTGTTTCACATCAGATAAAATAGATAATTTTACATAAAATTTTAATTACTTCAAAATAAATACAAATATAAATTGACCTATAATTATTGAATATTTTAAGAGAAGTTCAAAATCTTGCCACATAAAAAGCATCTTCCATCATCTTAGATATATATTTTAACAAACTTTCAAACGACAGATAACCAATTTGTTATTCTCAATGTTCCAGAGAATACAGAGAAGAACATGCCAAAGCTGATTTTATGAGGCTAATGTTGCCTTAATCTTATAGCCAAATGAGACAATATAATTAGATGGAATACGATCTAGTGTTTGGTAGCAGCGTAGGGTGATTATAGTTAACAATAATTTATTGTAGATTTCAAAATAATTAAAAGAGTGAAATTAGAATGTTTCTAACACACACACGCACAAATAAATGCTTTAGGTGGTAGATATTCCAATGACCTGAATTGATCACACAAATTGTTTGCTTATATAAAAATATCACATATACCCCATAATTTGTACAACCATTGTGTACACATAAAAATTAACACTGATCTTTTTAAATGAGACAATATAAACATAGATGAATATCATTTATTAATATTTACAATATTAACAACAATTCAGAAATGTTTAAAAAATTACTCATAACTAAATATGGTTTGTTTAAAAAAATCAAGGAAAAATTTTACATTATAATACATATCGTTTTCAGTAAATGAAAAAATTAAAGAAACAAACTACATTATCAATTGAATTCATTTAGAAAATCCAAGCCCAATGTCTTCTCATGAAGAGCATATGTTAATGATAAAAGGAAAATGGTAGGAATAGGATCAACAAAAGCAAATGACCATAGCTAGTGAGAAAAAAATCACATATGGAGAGTACTAAAATTTAAAAGGGTATATAAGTATCACTGAAGATTTCAAAAGTAAGTAATATTTTTTTCTTACTTTTTTTGTAAAAAAGAAAGAGAAAGGTTATTTATGCTCATTTTTTAAAAATTCCTTTTAATCAAAGGAAACAGAGAAATATATGAAAATGTTCACCTGTAGGGGAAGAGTGAGAAAGGGAGTGAAAAACAGGGAAAGACCTCTCTCTAAGTATACTCTTATATATAGTTTTGACTTTTGAAAACATAATGATGGCCAGGCTCTGTGGCTCATCCTGTAATCCCAGTACTTTGGGAGGCCAAGGCGGACGGATTGCCTAGTCTGCAGGTTCAAAACCAGCCCAGGCAACTTGGTGAGACCTTGTCTCTACAATAAAATAAAAAACTAGCCGGGCACAGTAGCGTGCACCCGTAGTTCCGGCTACTTGGAAGGCTGAGGCAGAAGGATTACCTGAACCCAGCAGGTCAATGCTGGGGTGGCCATGAGCGTGTCATGGCACTCCAGCCTGGGTGACAGAGTGAGACTCCAACTTAAAAAAAAAAAAAATGTTTTACAAACTCTAACAACTAAGTCAAAAGGATAAAATAAGAGTGCACTATTTAAAAATATAAATATAGAAATAAATATATCTATTATCAAACCCGATAACCACATGACATAGTACTCTGACTTTACACCTTTACTGAAATATATTCTAAGGATAAAAGTAACTCAGAGCCCTTAGACATTAGTAGTTTATTGAGGGTAGTGATATTGGTATAGTAATTGTGAAGTTGTTTTATGAGCATTGTAGCGATGAGCAAATGCATGTGTTGATACTGTTCGGAGCATAGGTTTTCACTGAGGAAGAAGTAAGTTATCAATAAGAAATGTAAGATAGGAAAATAAGCCGGGCTCGGTGGCTCAGCCTGTAATCCCGCGCCTTGGGAGGCTGAGGTGAGTGGATTGCCTGAGCCCGCGGGTTCGAGACCCGCCTGGGCAGGCGAAACCTCATCTCTACAATAAATCAAAAAATTAGCCGGG